>JBBPMU010000292.1:0-31707 GCA_038090475.1 Wakefieldia striispora | reverse complement strand
GCTTTAAAAAGTGTTGGGTGTCTTCGGACGAGTTAGAGATGTCTCAGAAAAAGTTGCATGCTTTTCCTACTTTTCTGTCTTTTTTCACTTGTACGAGTAAGAAAAGCACACATATATTTTGCTGATGGGGTCAGTTAGAAATATCGGGAGTGCAGCGATCTCCACCCCATAGCACGTATATAGCACAGTTGAGATCGCGCAACAAGGCCGAACTATTTCTTGAGTCGTCTGAGGACCAAGAACACCTGCACGGCGCCTTTGAGTGAATAAAAATACGCATTGAATGTTTCGATACACACGCTTCTGAGAACTCCGCGACAGTATAGGTTGGCTTGGCCAACGTGATTTGATTGGTTTGAAAGTCGGTGTTTGCCTAATGCACAGGACAACCGGGTAAGCAAAGATAATCCGGAAGGAATCATTCAATGGTAGATTGAAGACCTTGGTGTAACTCTTCCATCTTTGGCTCGCGGATGAATCTCTCTAGCGCAGACCGTGAGAGCAATATGTACGGTTTCACGTTATATGTTGTCCGATGGGTAGCCAATGGTTCGGGCACTCCGGAAGATATGAACGAGAACGATGTCAACAATACCTCCTAGTCCCAAAGAATGACTAGTCCAATCGGCGCATCCGCCCGCACATGGTTCAAACTTGATACCGGTGGTGATGCCGGAATTGGTGCCAGGGTCAACTTGAAATGTCATGTAGTAACCCATTCACAGTACAAACAGATGTCAATTGGACACTTCGATTTGGCGAACCACTTGACCTCTCGCTTTTTCGACCTCTCGTTCCCCATTTTTCGTTGTTTTCTTGATCTCGAACGCTGTGCACACCCAGGATAGATGTTTACCTCGCGAGAAGGACAACCAGGTCCCCGAGGTATCTGCTGGCAGTATGCCTAACTGCACCAAAAGACGGCTTCACCATTCCATCACAGCAAGAGGCGAAGACCCCCCATCCGTCGCTTGATCACAAAAGCGGAGCGATGTCTGTGTCGATGTGGGTTCAAACTCGCTCACAACTTGAATCAACACTCATGTGGCCGTCGAGGATAGTCGATAAGGGTCGAACCATAGTGGGAAATCTCGAACACCAATGGTGAATTTGTATGTTCATGTGGTTAGTGTTTCAGGGACAGCCGCTGGGTGCTAAAGGTGAACAGTCGAGCCATGAAGCCAAACGTCAAGCTCATCGAATAATTGGCGATGTCGTCGTGCGTGGCGATTTCCTGGGGGTCGAGTTCTGGGTCCCACAGACGATCCATTTGGCATAGACCGTGTGTGGGATGCAAAGCTCCATCCCTCAAGTCTCGATGTTAAACCATTCCCATATTCCCCACGAACGCGGAATTACATCCGCGTTCGTTCATCTACTCGAAATACACTACAATGCTCTGAGCTTTTTGCGGGATCTTGACTGCGATCGCAACTCTAGCGTGACGCGAGCCCCGGTGGGGCGATAGTGGAAGTTGTTGGACCCAGTCGATTCGTCGTCCAACACCAGTCAATCACAATCCCGCACTCTTGTCCGCATGGCTGGAAGGGGTTCAATGGGGATCGTTGCCAACGGGTGAGAGAAGAACTCGGGAAGAGATAACTCGTCGTCAAGTGACATAGGTAAAGCATCAGAATATCCGGTTTGACCGAAAGCGACTGACAAAGTTTATTTCTGATCATATTTGCCGTGCCACTCAACGATCAGTTCACCTGACTCCCTCCAACGTATGGTAGCGTCGAGTAATATTCTGTGGGAGGTAACGGCGCCGCGTGCTACTCATGTGATATCACTTAAACCTGAATTCGCAGCGGGAGAATTGCGGAGTGGAGGGTCCTCTACAACTGCCAATAAATCGCTTACGAGCCCTTTCATCGTCTTTTTTCAAAGGCTTGAGCTCTCGCACCAACACATATGTCCCAACCATACACACCATCTTGCAGTGCTACTGTCTCAGCCCGCTAGGTGCCCAACAACGTACTCGGATCGTGATAATGATCCGGATATAGACGATTTTCGATATGTACTTGGTGGTGGCACGAGCCGCACGACAGTGATGAGCTTGAAACCCGCCCTTGGAAGTTTCAGCCAGACCTTACCCCATGCAGGTCAGCAATCACGCTATTCGCAACGTCGTCCAGTCGACATCCTCTGATCGAGAGGAAGGCGCGCTCAGTGTCTCGCACGCGAGTACATGTACAATGCAAGATGAAGGAAATCGAGTCCAAGTTGAGATCTTCGCGTATGTATCTATAACCGAGAAAACAACCATGCTGTACCCCGAGTTTTTTCTATGCCTTCAACCGACAATCGCAACCCGTCGACCATGGTTCACGTATTCTTCAGTGGTGTAGACGGACGGGAATCCGAACGAACGACCACCTCCAAGGTTTTCCAAACTCCCTGCCCAGCGACAATGCCCACCTGATCAGCGTAACACCAGATTGTGACCCGTATAAAAACTGACCTCGGACTGCTGATCGGGATCGATCGAGACGGATTGTTCGTGACGCTTGGCACTTGACCACTGGAAAGTGGAGAGGGGAATTGTATCCATACCGCCGTTCGTCACCATCATATCACGGTTGATAGATGCTCTGGCATTCAGGTTGGCAAGAAGAGTGTTGGTGTAGACCGAGCACATCGGCGTCCCAGTAATGGTACTGAACACTGTCTTCGGGAAAGCATGCAACTGGATAGATGGATGGATTTGAAATTATATATGTTCAAGCGAAGGGGCTAAGTCACGGAAGGATACTGACTAGAATGAGAGACACGAGGGCGAATGCCGCCGTCCAGGTACCCGCATTCACAGCATATACGATGAGGCGTTCCAAAGCGTGCACCGTTCTTGGATACAATAGCAATGATAAAGTGCAACGATAGAGGCCAATGACGTGCTTACTTTGGGAGCCCAGCAGAATTCCGTTTGCGAACAAGCAAGATCGTCATCGAAATGGCAATCAAGATATCCGCACCGGCAGCGCCAGCGAGGCACAATGATGTTAACGTCTATCCACCAGTCATTGATGTCAGATTTTTAGCCAAGAAAACATGCTTACCGAAAGCGGTTTGCGACCAAGGTGAGTGGCGGGCACACTTTTGAGCGCACTGAAAGCAAAGAGGAAGCGTGCCGGTGTCAAACATAGTTCCAACCAAAGAAGCGAACTGACCCATTGGCGGTATACAACCCATTTGCAATAAAAACTAGGATTGCCATTGTCAGCAGGTGCCAGTGCGAATAAAAATGAAGACAGCCCACGAATAGAAGCCACTGATACGAAGAAGAAAAAAACTTGTCATTGGCGTTCACTCTTCATTTTCAACAAGTCTTACCGATCTCAATCACCCCTGTGCAAAACTACATTGAATCGGTAGGCAAGACAGCAACTCGCCCTGGTGTGTGGATGGCTCACCCATATGATTGGCGCAATAATGTTCTTTTCAGTTACTGAGTGGCTGTAATTAAATAGTGGATGAGCCTCAGACGACGGAGACGCACGAATGTAGATTCGGTGGGCGAAAAAGCCTTGAACCGACACCGCAACCAGGCCCTGATAGACGTCAGCAGCCCATCCAGGAGTAAAACAAAGTTCGTACTGTCAATAACCACTTAAACTAGGAATCGTTAGTAAACTTTTCAAAGGAATTACGAACGAAACCTACATAGAACTCGCTAAAAAGGTGGTCAAAATCATGTCGGACTCTGATAGCGAATGACACACGGATATATGAACACATATGAAGACGGGTCAAGCAAACCAGCAATAATTTGCTTGTACGCTACGCGAGGCACGAGATGAGCAAGACACCAGCAGTGCACATGACGAGAAGCCCACTGGTAGAGATGGCCAAAGCCACCTGGAGTGTGTTTAACACCCTGTCATGACTCGTCAGGAAGTTTACGACCTGGAACGAAGATGACAAATACCAAACAACTGCTACCTGAAAAGATAGAAAAGGTTAATCAATCACGACAGAGATGGTGACGGTTGACTTACAAGGAGCTTCAGGCGAAAAGAATCTTGCTGATAGCTGCAACAACACACAGTGAAGTGACGAGTGTGCAGGAAAATCGTGGGCCGTACTTGGTGTAATAAAAGAATCTGTGTGTGGTAAGTGAATACGTCGTTTCACCGGATTTATTGACCGGACTCACGCTTGCATACATGCGAGGCCGTAGAATGTTGTTGCCAAGAGAGTACCGAAGTAAAATGCGCCATATATCGGTGCAACAGACGGGGCAGTTCCGGTGGTCTGCATAGTTGATGTATCGTGGCTTTTGCCAGAAACGCAGGGTGGGTGAACATCGAAGGTGGTGGCCCAATGCCAGTATTTACGTTCGTCGCGATCACCGGTTGTAGACCCAGTTACGAGAAACACATCTCCAATCAGCTGGCAAATTTGAGGCTGCCAACTTAAAATGAAATTGTGCCTTTTGGTGACAAATTCTGGCAGTGCATAGAGCAGCCAGAACCCCATTCGGAAGAACAAATGTCAAAGCTTGTCACGTCCGTTGGCAGCCTTCCCGCTAGACAGAGCACCTGATTATCCTAACCTCTGCAGTCAGGGCCAACGTCCCTGTAGCCGTCCCCAGAGGCGTCCGAGTCGGTCAGAATGTCAGAGTTGAAGGGCGTGGCGCGAGGTTCGATATTAATTCCTGACTTGGGATATATCGCGCGCGGCAGCTGCTGTCGAGCTCCACGTGTTCTGATGTGCCCTAAAAGTTTTGGTCCATCGGCCGCCGACCCCGCTGTAGGGAGCTGGAACCGAGATTCCCTATGCACCAAGTCTGCTCAGCAAAGTATGGCTGGTCACTCGCTGATGATCCTTGGTGAGTCATCGAGTCGAGGACATGTCGTGTGTACAAACCTCGGAGTCGCATGCAGACTGCCGCACGCCGTCGAGATCCGCTGTCAGGGGCTAGGTCGACTCATATCTTCAATGTCAGGGCATATTTGTTATAGCTGTCAAGTGTCTTGCCAAAGGTTTCACTGTTGCAACGTACAAATTTTTCATGGTCTAATAGGGGTCTCGGAGCAGTCAATGGTATGTAATGCAATAGATACCTTCATCATCTCCTCGCCATCAGTGTCTGATAAGCACGTCACTTTGACACGTGCTCGGCATGAAAGCACACCCAACCAAGATCACCAGTGTTGCACACAGATTGCGTCGCCTCCTTCTCTGTACGGTTATATATATGAGCACAACGATAGAATACTTTGCCAATCAAAGGATGAATTCAAGGGAGTTGCCTGCTTACCTCGCATAGAAAACCCGCATCCCTCTCGCATTGCCGACTAATCCACACCTATTAGCAGACACGACACGCGAAGTTCAGTGTCAGTAGGAACGGTATCAAGGAAGTGAAGAGCGGATTGCAGAGCGAATGGCACGATGAATCACTGGATCTGATCATACACGGCCCTTAGGAGTAATGTCCTACTCATTTTGACTACCACCAGAAAGAAAGTCAAGTCGCGGTGGTGTGCCAATAAGCCGGGTGGGCTGCTTATGTAACGCACGCGTAGCATCCACCGGGAACTTCGGAACACGATCAGGGCAACTACTTTTTTGACGCAGGCTTGGCTCGACTCAAGTTGTGGCATTGACCAACAGTCCTTTTTTATAAGTGGATTAACCAAGCTCGAGAATGAGTTCCGTGATAAGCCCATACAATGTTAAAATATGCCATGCTAAGACTGCTACATATACTGAAGACCGTGTCAGTGATGCTGTGGTGGATAGATATGGATAAACGATGTGAGAAGTTGCCGAGATGCTGATAGAAATGAAATGCGATCCGAAACGCGTGAGGTATGCGTGAAAGAATATCGTGGGTAATGAATGAACGACACCCGACCGTGGTGTTGACAGAAATACGATCCAAAGATGAAGATACCATAGAGTATTGGACGTTAGAACATATAGAGGTTTTGCACTGGCAGGAAAGCGCTCGGATCCGCAGGAACGGTGTAAGAGTACGCTGGGTTGAAGAGCTCGGAAGCGACGGTCTGTGGGTAGACGTCCATATACGTGGGTGCCCGAGCGAACGAGTCTGATTGAGCGAAGGACATTGGCCGGGAAAAATAGTCGTGATTTTCGTAACATTGGTCAGCGGTGTTGCTGACGACGTCGTACTGGCACTGCTTCTGTTGTGTGTTGGACGGAGGAAGGAAAAGCGTTGCCGACACAAGCGGGTCATCGATCGTATTCAATGTAGAAGCCGGGAAGGCGGTCGAGATAGGTGAATTGCCCGTAGCGTAAGGGTTGGATTGGAAAGTGGCATCATGCGCAGACGATGCCTTGGCCAGAAAGTCGTCGTATTGAGCAAGGAAGCGCTCAAACTCTGCGTCGGCGTCTGACTGGGGGGTTGGTCGGGAGACTAGCTCATCAGGCTGGCCAAAGGTGTGGAGGTTCTGCTGCTCAAGCAGAGACATTAACTGCGCTAATTCTCCGGTAGGGACCTCGGGTTCCGTGAAAGGCACCGCGCAAGGCAGAGATGGGCTTGGTGGGAGGATAGTCTCCGATCGAGAACCGTTGGCTCGCGCAAATTGCAGAGCAAGTTCCGTTTCAAACGCGACAGTGTTGTTTTTGAGCTCCTGTGCCCGCTCGTCGACAACCAAAACAGACGATGGGGAACACGCATCGATTGGTTGAGGGAACTGGGGAGGCGGAACCTGGTGCTCGCTGGAAGATGAGCTAGGTGCCTCGGAGACTGCGCTGGCCGTGCTGCTACGCGAGGGACGCGACGAAGTACTGTATGGAGAAAATCTGGATTGTCGCGTCCTGCGAGCGCTAGTTGACGACTTCTTCCCGGAATTTGCTTTGGGATCGTACCCATGTTTTCTCTGACGGTGCTTTGTGAGCGAACCTGGGTCGCGGGTATCGAAGTCACAACCCTCGTGAGGGCACTTGTGTGGGCGTTCACCAGTACTGTCAAACGCGTTAGCAAGGTGTGTGCAGCTTCGTACGCGGGGTACTCACTGTGTATTCAAGTGGGTCTTGAGATTTGAAGACTGCAGCGCTTTGTAGGTGCAACCTGGGTAGGGGCAAGGGTGCTTCCTGTTGAATTTGATCAGCATCACGTCGCGATAAAGATAAATCGACGAACGTACAGCTCTTCTCTATTCGTCGCGTGTAGCCGCATATGACGATCTAGGTCAGACTTGCGACCCACATGCGTTCCGCATTCGTTACAATGATATGTTTTCTGGATAAAACAGATGAGTGATGTGCGCAAGCTATACTGATCCAGGACATACGGAACTGGGAGACATGACGTCAGATGTCAATGGGGGGGATCGAGAAGAGGGAGGTAGGAAGATGAGAGGTGTAGGAGGGGGTAGATTGTGTGCCACCGAGTGGAGAGTAGTCGCTGAGGATGAGCGAACTCATCCCAGCACGCGATCATTTATAACGCTTTGAAAGTCCACATTGTGGTCCACTGGAAGAGCGATTGCGTTCCAGCACTTTTCACAGCCACAAGGAAAATTACCTTGTAAGGTTATTCCCGAGAGCAATCATGTCAAATGGTCAAAGCACGCTCGGCTAGCGACAGTGCTTGATTGCCTGTCAACATGTTTTCGAAAGTTACCCGCTATGGTAAATTTGCGAGTGGAGTGGCTCAAGACATAGATCCACGAGTCGTCATCACTAGAGCGGGGCATTATCTTCATGAAGGTGAGGAACAACGAGATGAGAGGAAAAGTCCAGTTTGCGACCCCTCCGAGACAATTGAGCCTTGTAAGTAGAGGCTTATGTTAGCAGCCGTGAAGGGACAAATAACCCCTGAACCCGGACGCAACTTCGTCTCTTGGAAGGTATATGGGAACAGTTCCTGGTGTTACTTCAGTCGCACTCGGGGTGAAATGAATGGGGACGAAATAACTCACTGTATCATTAGGCTTGATTTGATCCGGAGGTTTTGTGGCGTAGATGAATTCGTGATCATGCTCGCAGAAGTATGTATGACATGAAGCGTCACGGGTGACATAACTCCTCACTTACTACACACGTGTCCCCAGCGGTGGTGCTGGGTGCCGGCAGACAAACACGACATAGCTAGTCATTTCCATGGGTGGCATGTTCCACTGTTTTGCAGACAAGGACACGCACACGAGATACGCAGAACGTGTCCTCGATTCGAACAAGTAGACGAAAACGCAACGAGACGACCAAGTTGATTCCCAATCCCAATTCCAACCTTCTTCTTTCCAAAGACGGTTAGAGGGCCCGGTTGGCACACGCAATGCATGTAAAGCGTCAATCCGAGTGTATGTGTCCCGACTACAGTAGTACGACAGATATGGTTTGGAGTCCCAGTTCCGCATTTCTGAGGTACATTTCACAAACGGAGTCGGTGGAGGCGTGTTGGTGCATGCAGCGAGTCTGACTTTCATCAGCCGTGAGAGACAGCTTCGAGGGTTTCGAGCTAGGAACGAGGAAAATACACTGAAGGAGGTCATCAACGCGCAAGGAGAACGGAAGAAAGTGTCTTGTGCGCAACAGGCACAAAGCAGCCGGGATATCGATGTCAACTTGGGCGATACCCACTTGCAGCAGCAAAGATGACATGCTGACAGCGGACGCAAATGGGGCATCAAGCGATTTCTTTCTGAATCAAGCTCGGCGGTTATGATAATGGAAATCTTCGGGTTTATGCACGATGGTCAAAACTTCAGCGTAGTTCAAACCAGAGTCATGGGATGGCGGTTGGCCAGCGGAAGCAAATGGAATTTCCATATACTTATACACGGTCCGCTTTGCTACCGCGGCGTGACGCGGCACAAGTACTACACCTTTGGCCTGACAATCACCGGTGGACCGTCTTCTTGGGTAATGGCCACGTCAACGTGGTCCTTCCAGTACTTACGAGGTCATAGAATGCGATCGTCATGTTGTCTATACAACACGCGTACCCAAATCAAGAAGCGTGCCCGACGACCTCCATACACCATAAAGCAAAGATAGATCCATAAATCACATCTGGGAACCTGTCCATTTCTTCTCTTCTTCTTCTGCGTGTCTTCCCCTCTAAAATAGCCACGGACCAACTACACCACGCACGTCAGCACCGGTTGCCAGCAGACCACGGAGAAAAACGCCTTGCCTTTTCCACGCACACCTTCCGGTTTGATTTGCAAACAGCTTTGATGTATCAAGTTAAGCGCCTTGACGGCATCCCGCGCCTGTATGACGCACGAGATGTTGATCTCGCTCGCGCCTTGGCTGATCATCTCGATATTGACGTTACCTTGAGCGAGAGTTTGGAACATGCGGCCAGACATGCCGACGAGGTTGTGCATTTGTTTACCGACGAGCGAGAGGATGGTCATATCAGCGTGGACAGAAACCTGCGTGGGGTAGAGGGGGACGGTCAGCCATCCAGGTTCACGCACACGTGGCAGATAAGAGATGGTCTCTCACCGATCCACTTTTCTGAAGCTCGGCGACCAGCCGGTCCATGAGCTTGCGAGAGAGATTGTCCTCGATCGCCATACTCACGTGGACCTCGCTCGTACTGATCAAATCGACGACGACACCGAAGCGGTCGAGCGTCCCAAATATGCGGGCGAAAAAGCCATGGGAGACACTCTTCCTGTTCGAGTGTACGTTGAGAATCACGATGCGTTCCTTGATGGTGACCGCCGTAGGAAGCCGCTTGCTTTGGTGTATGTTTTCGGGAGAGGCGTAGGAGAGCATCTGGATTGCGGTGGCTGTGAGGCGTGTGTTGGAGTCAGACACAGGGACAACTTCACCCAGGTCGGGATGAATAACTGTGCCTCCGCCTTTGGGATTTTCTACGTTTTTTATTCTAATGGGTATTTTTCGTCGGATGACCTAAAAAAGATGTATTTTTGTGAGGAAGGTTGGAAGACGGGGACGGGTGTACACGAACCTGCTCCATGGTAAATGGATGCACAACTTCGCTCCCATAATAGGTCAGTTCTGCGGCTTCGTCGGGCCATATGATAGGTATAAGGCGTGCCGTGGGTACTTTTCGTGGATCGGCAGTGAATATGCCGTCGACTTCTTTCCATATCTGGAGTTCGGATGCGCCGAGACCGACAGCGAGTAGCGCTGATAGAAGATCCGTGTAACCCCTGCCCACCTGGCGTAGCAACGATCCTGGGACTGGACCAAAGAAACCTGGACGAACGGCGTGCTGTGGGAAGTGTCCCTGAAGCTAAATGATGACGGTGAAACGTACCAGTAACGACAGGCACCCTCGGAGCACAAGCTTTGATGCGTTCACCGACTGCGGTAGCAACACTATCATAAAAGGACTGATCTAAAGATCCTTCCACATGAAGATCACTATCGTCCGAGATAGGCACGATATCTTCCAGCGAAACATATTCGGCATCTATGCCCTGAAAGACAAAATTGCCGATGAGACAAATTCTGAGCGATACCAGAATAACCTACTTGGTCTCGCAGAACGGCGGTCATAAGTTTGCATCCCAAGCGTTCGCCGAAACCAACGATGCTATCTCGAGATCGAGGAGAGACTTCGTCAATGACCTATAATAAATAAGCGGGAAGAAGCATGAGAAATGGGTGGAAAAAGAATAGCTAAACCTTACTTGAGCCGCGTATAGGAATGCACGAAGCGAATCGCAATCACGATTTATTTCCGCCTCGACGTCCTGCAAAATTTCGGGGGACTGAATAGAAGATTTTGCTGCTGCTAGATGTTCGAAGCGTATGAGGTCAACAGTAGCAACAAACTCCGGTACGTTCTCCCCAGAATGAGGTTGGCTTGGAGGGGTAAAGGAAAAGGCCATCGAGGTTGGGGACGAGCTACATGTTCGAGGTGAAGAGGCGCCATTGGCGAGCGTTGTCGTTTCAGACCTAGGCCGTGTTTTGCTGGATGGTTGCTGTTTGGCCTCGGCAGCAGCCTTGAGGAGTAAATTCGTGGTTCCGAGCGCTTTGGTAGATCCGGAGCGTGCTGAGCAAACGATAGCGACCTTGTGTTGATCAATGTAATTCCTATCGTAGAGAATCAGTTGAATGTTACACGGCGAGGAGGTAAGTGGGCCGACAAGACGATATCGCTAGCAATCCGGGCGGCAAATTTTCCGACGCTAGTACCTCCGAATTTTTGAACGAGCCATCGAGCAGAGGGGTCGATGGTATTCTGGTGCAGATTTGGAGGGGTCGAAGGGGGTGAGGTAGATAAGGAGGAGGCCGAGCTCGACGTGCATAAAGAGGCTCGATCGATATCAGAATCCGACATGGCAACACCGGAAATAAATACGACTGCTAGCAAAGTTGAGGTCTACGATGGGCCATTATTAAAAGCTTTGTCACCAGCCACATAACCTGGCGAGTCGGGCATGACTCAAGTTGGTGACCCCAGACACTGCGATACATTGCATCTATGTAGTATGGATGTAAGTGCCTTCGTTTGCTGAGCGCTAATACAGGGAATCCGGAGATTGGTGCACCCTTCCGCCGCCGCCGGACAGGTTGATTTAATCATCGCGGGAAGATGAGAGGAGGTACACATATGTCGTGCATCGTGGGCCACACGGAGTAGTGTATCGGGCCGGAACTGATGCGGCCGGTGTAAGTATCAAAACGGGGTCCGCGGTGACCTGAAACACACTCACCTGACGTGCGACGTAGAGTTTATTCCTTCTCGTGACGCAAAAGCCAGTGCGGCAGGTCGGGACAACCAGCTTGGAATGGGAATCGTCCCCTCAGGCCCACGAATGGGTGTTTGCCCGACGATCGGAACAGGAACGACTATCCACGAGGCAAGCTGGATGGGGTCAGTACTAGTACCTTCGTGCACACGGAACCGCTGGTTAAAGGGAAGCTCAGGCTGGATACTACTTAGTCCGAGGACGCTCTCTGGCCGCATGTGCCTTGTAATATCCATCTATCGGGGAATGCGAGTTATAATCGGCCACGTCAGGCACATCCATCTTTGAGATCTCTCTCAGTGAAATCGGTTTTGGGGTGGGCTTGACACAAGCAATGTACATGTACTCACGACCCCGGGGATGATGAGTCCAGCATGCCCTCCACTGACGCTGCAGGGCTGCCCTTGGCCTGTCGACGCACACCGCAACACGCAGCAGTCATTCGCTCAATGGGGCGTTTCAGCGGTCCCTCGGAGTGAATATTTGAATACACGCTCTGAACTAGTTTTGATGGAATGCTGCAACTTGCCAAGTTTGCCCAGCACGATGTAAACACTTAAATTGGCGTGCCTGGCCCTTCACTGCATTGCTTCCGGTCCCACTCCCCTCTCGTCCTACTACCACCATGTCCTCAGGAAGCAAGTCCCAGCTCGAGTTTGACCCCCTCGATGAACTCCTCAAACCACCTGCAAACGAAACTGAGGAGGACCGTGTCATCCGGCTCGCCCGGGAGGCAGAGGCCAAACGAATAAGTCTTCAGATCGACGAGTCCATCAAGGCAGAGCGGCAGCAGCAAAAGAAGAAGAGCGTCGTCAGACTCCTCCTCCTCGGCCAAAGCGAGTCAGGCGTGTATTCTCCCCGTCTCCTCCAATCCCCTCCGTCCTGACAGTTTACCCAGGCAAATCTACCACCCTCAGGCGTCTGTCTCCCAATATTTTTCCTCAGCCCGAGCCGTCTCCTCACCCTCCTCTCCAGACTTCCAGAGGCTGTACACACCCTCCGCTTTTCGCGAAGAGCGTATCCTGTGGCGCAGCGTCATACAACTTAACGTCGTCCGCTCCGTCCGCACAATCATGGATGCTCTCTCAAACGTACGTCTACCCCCCGTTGACAGCGGAGGTGAAGACAGCGACGACGATGCCCCACACATTCCCCACGAAATCGATTTGCTTCGAATGCGTCTCACTCCGCTTCGCCACATCGAAGCACTTCTCATCGCAAAACTCATCCCACCAAGCGAAGATGACGCCGCGTCCTTTCTCGGAAGCGGCAGTTTCAGCGCATACCAGTCACATCGCAGCCCAACCATCGAGCGCTCGTGGCGGAGTCAGGAAGTCTTCGTTCGTCCAGGCACTACATGGAAAGGCGCACTCGCAAAAAGCACTCGCAGAGATGGCCGCCCTACGTCATTAGGTGATACCGGCATGGTCACACGAGACGAAGCACAAGAAGTCCTCCACGGTTGCAGCGATGATATAACAGCCCTCTGGAACAACAGGCTTGTCCGCGAGGTACTTCGGCGACGCAAGATAAGATTGGAAGAGCTCCCAGGATTGTAATGTCTAAATTCACTCTCCGACGAGCTTCTCCTCATCACTCTCTAGTTTCTTGAACGACATCGGGCGTGTCACTACACTAAGTTACATCCCTTCCGACGGTACGCTTCGTACACTGTTTGCTGTCGACTTCTTTTCATCATGTTCTGCCAGATGACGTTCTGCGAGCTCGCCTGAAAACTGTTGGCGTTTCAGAGTACAGATGTGAGATGGAGGCTGCTGCTGGTCGTGAGCAAGGAACCGAGTGGAGAATAGTTGACGTTGGTGGTTCTCGGTCGCAGGTGTGTGTACTACGATCCTTGTGAAAACCATCTAAAGAATCTTTCGCTCTAGAGAGGTGGGATAATTCCATTTAGGCTCGACATACTTTACTCATAGTCTATCTCAGCGACATGGGTACCTTTCTTTGACGATGGTACGCCGTCAGCCCAGTGTCATTTGGACGTTTTGACAGCGTTTGTCTTAGTGGACGCCATCATATTCCTTGCTCCGATATCTGGATTCGACCAAGTACTGGCAGAAGATCGGAGTGTGAACAGACTGGTGAGAGCATCCGTTCGCCCTCTGGTAAGTTTCTAAATGGTCTCAGGAGGACAGCGTCTTGCTCTGGAAAGCTGTATGCTCAAATAGGCTCCTTGCCAACGTTGATCTGGTCCTATTCCTAAACAAGTGTGATATCCTCGAATCAAAGCTCAAGTCAGGCATCCGGCTGTCAAAATACGTCCGCAGCTATGGTGACCGCCCGAATGATTTGGACACGGCGTCAAAATGTATGTCCCACCACCCTACATTCCCACGCTCTGTCGCTCATCAAAGAGGCAGACTTTAGGAGCAAGTTTAGCGCTATCCACCGGGAATACTCTCCACTCCCTCGCAAATTCTATGGTTTCTGCACCTCTGTCACGGTAGGGATCGCGCTTGACAACAAGCACCGTTCAGCTGAGATTCAATCTTGGTTAGGATACCACAACCACTGCCGGCATTCTCGCGAGTGGTGAGCTGTTTTCTCAGACGTGGGAATGGAATTTATACTCAATTGATCGCAGTGCGAGATATGGTCGTCCGGAGGCACCTCAAACAATCTAAACTCCTGTAGCACTTTAGTCCCCATGCGAGCGCAGCGTGGTATACTCGCACCGTCCAAGTGATCTTTCCGTTCTTCAGGCACTAGTCTTCCAATAACCCAAACGATACCTTACCAATCTAGCACGGGACTCTGTCGAAGCAATGTTGTCGCTAGTTCTATTGTTTACTGCTCACGATCTTACGTCTCTCGTTTCTCTCATGACTCGACATATGCCTTGTTGTTACGTCAATCGGCGCCATCAGGTCTATCCCTGACAGGGCGTCATGATCAGGAAACCCCCGTATAATGCGCATCTTCCCGTCTTTCGCTTCCGCCCGTTGATCAAGCATCTCACACGTTTGCCCAAATTCTGACGTATCCCCCGTGATTTGGTTCATCTTTTAACCATTATCTCTCTTTCCCACTTGGCAATGGATCTAGATGCAATCAACTTTTTTTTTTCTTGACCGTTTGACGGTATGTGGAATCCTTGTTATCTCAAGCTATTTCCTTGGCTAGCAGACGTCCTTCCCACGTACTCCTTTATCCTGGCTTGCGCGGTCATACCAGCATTTGCACTTGCTTGTGTGTAATACTATCTATGTTTTGTACTTTTGTTTAGCATATACATCTAAAATGTAGATTTATTCACGTCGTTTGGGTCCCGCCATTGTTGCGACAGATAGTCGATCGGGTGGTGTCTTACGCGTGTTCTGCCTGTTGACCACAGGATAGCCAGGTGGCATGCAGGCCGCATGGGTGTAATGTGTGGCTGTCAACGTGCTCAGAGTAACATTTTCATAACGTGCCATCGCAAAGTACGAACTGCTCTGTACTAAATGCGCCGCTATCGAAGCGAGAGGAAAAATCCATGGATCAATCGATCACTGGTCAAATGATCGATCGTCCGCTCATCGCTGGTGGTCGACTACCGTAATGGTATTGCGAAGAATCGACGTTTGTACGCGTCACATACGTCGTCAGATCATCGTCCGTGCGACATGCCAGTGAGGGTAAACATCCACATACGCCAGCTCAAAACGCGGCGCTTATCGGCGCCTATAGCTAGGATCGTTTATCCCGTTGGCTCGTACTGCAGAGTAGTCATCGCCGACGACCGGAGATCTCAAACGCCAATGCGATTCGTTGGTCACGAGAGCGCCCAAGGGGGATTCCGTTTGTAGCGGTTCTTGATTTCTGACCTGGAACCTGATCTATGACGACGATGGCACTAGCACGTAGCGTGAACATGCGTCGCGTCATGATTCGTCTCCCCTCCACGTCCGTCTGATGCCTAAAGTCCTGATCCTTGACACTTGTCGCGTGAGACGGCCGTCTAGAGAGCGGTGTATGCCGTCCGTGAATGCGCGTGAAGAGAATCGAGTCGATGTTTCGATGCATCTCACGTACGTCTTTACCTGACATGCCCGTTCCGTTTCGTGTTTCTGAGCATTCGGAAGCGTCTCGCGGGCTGTCGCCGAGAGGCGTATCCATCAGGGTTCGCCATGCTTGGTAGGATGATGAACTGACCACCTTCATTTTCTTCGCTGTTCTTTTGGCGTCACGTTTGCAGTGACTTGTCCCGTCGTCTTCGAGTGATAAAGATGCGGACGTCTTGAAGGGCTAACTTGACCGGTATCATGGCCCGCGGCCCGGAACCGATGGTGCCGATAAGTCGTCCATCGTATACGTCGGTACCTTGTCCCGCGGTTCCTGGAATCCTGAATCATAGTAGGCAGTCCGCTCGCCTCCGTTTGGAACGTCGTGTCTCCGTTGACGGGCCTTGACCGGAAAAGACAACTGGCACGTTTCTGCTCCTGCCAAGTTGAATGTCTGGTGCCATGTCATCCCGGTGGGTTCGGTGCGGTCTGTCGACGAAGGTCATGGTGAACCTCGAACAGTGGGTGTCTCGACGACGAAGGGATTACAACCTCCGACGCAGTCGGTGGCGCGATTTGATTGCATGATGATAGGTATGGCGTTATCGAGCGGTTTGCACGGTGTTGCCTATTTCCGCGGGCCGCCCCAGGGCGGACGAGGTACCAATTAATGTCCATGCCACAGGCACGCAGTTGGGGAGCATTAAGGACGATAAGCCTGCTCGGGATGGGTTAGTACGATTTCCTTTCCGATACACGACCTCCTCGAGGCTTGCAGCCGTAACGGCGCCTTATTCTGGGTTCGTGATCGAGGGAGAAAAAGGGATCCAAAGAAAATTTCGGGACAGACCGCAGCACCAGAATCCTGAGCAAAGAGCAGGCTTGGACGTGGCTGTGACGTACTTCACGTCCCTCTTGCACTCGAAAGAGGTGTTGCCGCCATCAGCGGGGCCTGACACATGATGTGCGCTGCGTTCATGACTTGGACGGTCCTCGCTTTGTCCCTGAAGAGCGTTTCAAGCCATACCATTAACATCGACGGCGATTAACTGGGGATGTGTTAGACCGCTTTAGTACTGGGCTACACGGAACAAAATCGGACTTATATACGTCACCTGTCTCGTTCGATTCAAGCGCCGGTGACGATGATAAGAACCCTGCCGTCTGATCTGGCTTTCATCATGGGAACGAGACGGGAGAGATTGGCCTGGTTTGACGATGCTGGTATTGGATCGATCGAGTAGCCCATGAATGTGCATGCACATCAAGCTGGGGATCATATCGGGCTTACAACACTAGTACTCATCCAAGGAACACAGTTCCAAATGCGCGGAACTTCCGCGGTACCCTGAAACCGGATGTGTATCGACCTTGAAGTTTGAAGCTTCACCATAGGAGATTACGCACGTACGATAGCACGAACCACGACAAGAAAGGGAGTGGAGACAATAGACTATAACTGGATCAAAATGATTCCGTTCAGAGGTACCCGAACCAGTTGAAATGGGTTGCAAAATTCCACTGGCAAATCTGTCGCTTTACCACGAATCCTAGAGTCAGCGGACAAATCTTTTGTGAATAATCAAGTTGTACGTACAGTTCGAATGGGGTATTCGTAATGTGCGATGAAATTGTGGAGCATCAGACTTTGCGGAAGTGTTGTGGTCAGCCTGACAAATTATCGATGGCCGAGTTACCTCCTACTCGGAACTGAAGCAATGAAATGGCCTCAGCGATCTCGGCGGAGAAGCTGCTTCATGTGTCATGCTGGGCCCGTGCCTGGCTTTGTGGCGTCCCACCAACGAATCGCGGTATCTCTCCAGTGATTTCTGCGTTTGGTACGCGTCATGATAAGTCCGAGTAGAAGGGTTATGCTTGGCAGACACAGCAAGAACGGCGGTGGTATTCGGTAAAGAATTGCAGCAGAAGGTGTACCTTGACTTGGCGGTAAATGCCGAGAAGCTAGAAGTACCACCAGACTGACCTCATGGTGTGCCTGACGGCGCCACGACGGTGATTACGCCGGGAACCCGAACCACTTCCGGGCTAGAAGTGAAAACAAACTGTCGTGATGGACCTGACTTTTCATGAATGAAAGTCTGATATGACACAGGACGGATCGTCCCTCATTCCCAGTGGGAGGGGGAACTACCCTGCGCCCGTCCCAACAGGGTGTCCAGCTGAGTGTAGTGTCCATATTCACCATTTCTCATGCAGTTGACGCGACAAACACTTCTAGGGATTCTTGCGGACCGATGCAACCACGAGTGTGGGTATAGAGGGCTTGATGTTTGGAACACCTCGTGATACGCCGTATGGCTCTGAGATGTGCGGGGAATGTAACTCCCCGGTACTTGTAATCCACTTCCTTCAGTGTAAACCAGAGACGGGAACGCAACATGAACGCGTGATTTCACACTTACTTTGGTCCAATTTAGCACTATGTATAGTTGATATAGTCGGGCTGATTAGGCTACGGTGGGTACACCGGGGTGCTGCGGAAGAATGTGAGATACCCAATCATCGATGTCAGCTTCATGCCCCCCCTCTCTGACCTGACCCTTCGCGTGTTTCGGTGTACAAAGGGGCCAACTTTGTACCACAGCTCCCATTGTGCTAGATTGCGGTTGTACGACCAAAGGAGTGTCGAACATTGTCTTCACGAACGAGGTTTCGACCTGAGTCTGGGTCGAGTCACACAGCTGTGACGTGTTACGCTCGTCATGTCACATGACAATGTCATGCGACCTGTTGCACGAGCTCGGAGCGGAAAACGGAAGCATGTGGTACCAGCATCCGCTCCATGTGCACTTGCATCGCTATCTTTACCGTGCCACATCAGCCCCACTGATATCTTCCAAACACCGTAGGTTTACATCCTCACTGGCCATAATGGGTGCGATAGGAACAGCAAGAGTTGACACATCAGAGCGTCTGGCGCATCTTAGGACGCTGATGCAGCACCAAGATGTGAGGGTGGATGCCTTTCTGGTTCCCAGCGAGGACGAGCGTGAGTATGTCTCAGCAGTTCGACGTACCTGTTGACTAGTTTGTTCCAGACTTCAGTGAATACCCCTCAGAAGCTGACAAACGAAGGGCATTCATTTCCGGATTCAATGGCTCGGCAGGTTGGATAGAAGAGTTCGATGGATACGTGATCTTTGAACTCATTTTTGGTCCTTAGGATGCGCTATCGTCACCCTCAACGATGCTTACCTTTTCACCGATGGTCGGTATTTCCTACAAGCCGAACAACAATTGGACACGTACGTGATGAGTACGTTGCTGTACATTGCATTCTGAGTCTAGCATCGCAGAAATTGGTCTTTAATGAAGCAAGGCCTACCAGGTGACTAGTTCTGTTAGTCATATCAGTCGACATGGTCTGATGTACCACGAGATGTTCCCACCTGGCAAGAATTCCTCCAAAAGGTACATACTTCGGTTTATACTCATTCCGTTGCTAACGATATCCCAGAACCTCGTGCAAGGAACAAGAATCGGGATTGATCCAAGTCTGATTTTAGCTTGTGTGTCATCTGCGTCGTTGTCAGCTATGGACGTAGACCCATACAAACAATAGCTGATGCTCAGTCGCTCAAGAAGACTCTCGGAAAGTCGGAATTAGTCCCTCTTTCACAGAACCCTGTTGACACCGTGTGGGGTTCTGAGCGCCCACGCCGACCAAAGAATCCAGTCTTTGGGTTGGATGTCAAGTACTCAGGTCCGAATGCCTCGTCTCCATTGCATTCCTTAAGCCCTAATCCACATCAGGGGAGGGTCTTCGCAGTAAACTCGACCGTGTGCGACAAGAGCTGGCCAAGAAGAGCGCCGTTGCTTTGGCCGTCACTTTACTTGACGAGGTGGCTTGGCTATTCAATCTTCGTGGAACGGATATCGATTTCAACCCCGGTATGCACTCTATCATCCATTTCTGGGAAATTATATAACTAACACCTCACAGTCTTTTTCGCATATGCGGTCGTGAAACATGATTCGGCTGTGCTCTTCATCGACTCGACGCAGCTTGACGATGCTGTACGGGCTCACCTTGACCAGGAAGTGGAGGTCAGGCCTTACAAAGAATTTCTTTCTTACCTGAAGAGTCTCGTAGAGACAGGTTTGGTAAAGAAAGATCAGGTATTGTGTCGGAGTGCCAGGTGCACGATCAGCCCTGCTAACTATCTCTAGCCCGTGTTACTTGGAGACAAGACGAACCTTGCTGTCGTTCATGCACTTGGGGAGGTAGGTACATCACCTGTTCCCGATCCGACCTGCATCTAACACGACGAAAAGGAAAACGTGATCATCGTGCCCTCTCCAACTGCGGCCTTGAAAGCAATCAAAAACAGCACTGAAATAGAGGGTTTCCGGCAATGTCACATACGTGACGGTGCTGCTCTGGCTCGCTACTTTGCATGGCTCGAGGAGCAGCTCAACAATGGCATTGTTTTGAACGAGAGCCAAGGGTCAGACAAGTTGGAGGAGTTTAGATCGTGCGTAGCGAGGTTTCCCCCAAAATGGGCGTTCTGATTCTTGGCAGTGAACTCGACTTGTTCCGTGGTTTATCTTTTACTACCATTTCTTCCGCTGGCCCGAACGCAGGTTCGCTTTAATTTTTTTTGGTAACACCGTCTTTGAATTTGATTATGTGCTTCAGCCATCATCCACTATTCGCCGGATCCCAGCGATTGTGCAATTATTGCCAAGGACCAGGTACCTTTACTGTTCAGTGGTCACGTTTCTGCCCTGACATTGTCAACGAGATCTACTTATGTGACTCTGGAGGTACGGGAGACCAAAAGGAATGTCTAAAACATCGCTCATTGTTTGCCTTTGGGCTTTGCTAGGTCAATATCTTGATGGAACAACCGATGTCACCCGCACGTGGGTAAGCACTGGGATTACGAAACCAAAGAATAGCAGCCAGACTATTTATCGCAGCACTTTGGAACCCCATCTCAAGCGCAGAAACGCGCGTTTACTCGGGTTCTCCAGGGTCATATTGCTATCGATACCGCTATTTTCCCGACTGGGACGACTGGTAAGACTTTTGATTGTCCGCATGTCAACCCATCGCCGACATTTCACTCAACAGGATATGTAATGTGTGTATTCATACCTTTACTCCCGTCTTTGGAACGCTGACAGTACTCTAGAGACTCATGGGCAAGAAGAGCCTTGTGGAAGGATGGTCTTGGTGAGCTAACGCTCATTTTACTCAATGGTATGGTGATGTACTCACTGCGATGTCCAGACTATAGGTCTGCTCATTCCTTTACACGGCACGTATTGATCTTACTGTGGGGCTTGAATTCAGGCATGGCACTGGTCACGGTGTTGGACATTTCTTGAACGTCCACGAAGGTATCTGTGGAAATCTTGGAAAAATCGACGACAATAGTTTTCACCGTTTACTTCATAGGTCCTCAGGGCATTGGCACACGTATTGGTAAGGACCCGGTACCTCTCACCAGCTCATCTAGTGACCCGAGACTAGCGTACAACACCACGGGAATGAAACCCGGAATGACAGTGTCGAATGGTGAGAAAACCAACTGGCGATCATATTTTTCCGAACCTTACCTCGTGCCTCCCAACAGAGCCAGGGTACTATGCCGACGGTAAGTGGGGTATACGTATCGAGAGCGTGGTCATTGTCCGCGAGGTCAACACACCCAATAACTTTGGGAAAAACGGGTACCTCGGCTTTGAACGTATCACCATGGTTGGTTTCCACGCTTTATTTGACTGCGCGAGGAACGTTGATCGAACCTTGCATGACAGTGTCCTATTCAGACAAGCCTGATTGACTTGTTGATCCTGACGGCTGAGGAAAAGAAGTGGTTGAATGACTACCATGCTGAGGTCGAGTTCAAGGTAGCTCCATTACTCGAGGGAAAGGATGAACGCGCGCTAGCATGGCTCAAGAGACAGTGTCAGCCTGTCTGAAAGTCGTTGGATGATGAGTACTGATTGAGAGTACCATCGAGGAACGTGTGTCGATCTAGCAGGGGGAGGGATTACTATCAATGAATGACTTGTGGATATCCTGGCCCTTGACAAATATTAATCTTAGGCTGTTTTGAGAGCACCGCCACTTGACCTCCATTCGCATTCGACCATACATGAAACAAATGATCTCTAGTTCACTTATCGGACCGTCATCTAGACCTTCGTAATTCTGGGATCAGCTGGCCGCTGCAGGACTCGTCCGCTTTGGGAACTTTCACCTTTTGAAACTTGTCAAGAGATGGAATTGAACCAGATCAAGATTCGAGCCACAAACCACAGCAGCGACGGAAAATGACAATACGATCACGAGCTCAGTTGGAGCATGTGGGAGTTCGAAGAAGCCTTCCACTTAACCCACCCATTGGAGTGGTCGATTGAAGAGGTGGCGTATCTTCTTACCAGGTTCCAAGCCCTCCGTTTCAAGCTTCGACGACGACTGGGATTCCGTGATTGATTGAAGAAAACTCCTAAATGGCATGTTATCCCCCAAAGCCCACCGATTTGTCGGATGAAAGCATCCATTGAGCAAGGGTTTACCATCTTTGTCGTACAGCGGTCCGAATAGCAAAATGAAGGGCACGTTCGAGTGGTGGTGACTGCGGGACCAGGGTCAGGTATATGCGGCCGCCCTGTCCACATCGACGATCGACTTTTGGACGTCAGCATTTCTCATCTATGGTGGGAAACGTAGTGTTGTCACATAACCGTCGTCCGCAGACACTCCTAAACTCGCTGCGAACGCGAGAGACCGAGGGATTCGATCAACGTTCAACCCCAGATTCGGCCATGCTACGGCATTCCGGATGTGCGTCCCTGCCCGCATCGTGTTCGAGTGGGACACTGTTCGTCACTCGTTATCATCAATAGAAATATTGTTACTCATGCATGCGTCTGAACAGGTTCGAATGACCTGTGACGTCGTACTCAATGAACTTCCAGTGTGAAACGTGACGTCTCCGCCGCTTCGTAGACGTGTGGATATCTACAGGCATGGCCCCACCCGTCCCTGGTTGCTATACTTCGGTCCCCTTACCCCCACCATCTGTTGTTTAATTCCCCCACACAGGGAAGTTCAAACGTCATCTCAGACCCCAGACGCCATCGTCAATTGCGCATCGAGGGGCGTATCCGCTTAGGGTGGAGGTGGGTCGCACGTACGTACTCTACACCACGGATGGCGCGTTCGCTAACACATATCTTGGTGAATGTACAGTACATAGTGCCTTATCGGTCGGATCTTTTGCTCTTCATGTGAGTGGAGCGCAGGTTTCCCCGGACTTTCGGGTCCGTTTCTACTTGAGTGTTATAGGAGGCGTCGGGTGTCAGTGCGTTGTGACAAAGGTCATAGTCATTCCATTTCCGTGGAGCGTACGAGGCGTCTCCGTGACTCTGGCACAAAATCCATGACTGAAAGGTGCTTCGTGATCTGAGAGGGGGTGCCCCACTTTTCAATCCGGGTCGAGACCGCTCGGTTCCACACCTCTACAGCATGGCATGGTCTAGGGCACGTAACATATTATTCGTACAAGGTGTAAACGCTAACGCGGCTGGGCTACCGCCCTACAGCACTAATGATACAACAGGGATACCAGATCCTCAACCACACGGGATGAAAAAGAGAGTAAAGACGACAAATGCAGGGGTATATCGTTACAAATGCTGAATGATGCTAAGAATGACGCCTCGTACTAGGCGCGCAAGAGTCACGATGGCCCACTCATAAATATTACAAACGGTCAAAGAACTAAAACGTACACAGACACGCCTAGTAATGCAAAACTCGGAAAAGGGGAGTGATCGTCCAGAGGAAAAGAACCAAAAGAACGAGTGGGCCGGCAGTGACCATAGCGAAGCAGCCCAGCCGGCAGCTGACATTCATTCGTCGTCAGAGGTAGGCGAGTCTGGGCCGTTGGTGAGGTATCCTGCTATGATGCCATTCTCTTTACAATAATTCGTCCGTTTAAGGACTGAGCGCGGTGGCGCCTTGGGTATGAGCCTCCTGTTGAGGTCGATTCGGACGCCATCTTCGTTTTGCCAACCCCCGTTTGGTTCTGGGTAATCGTCCAGGTCTTCAGGGTAGTCCTCCCCTGGAGCGGGAGGCTTGTATGAACCATCGTTGCGCCACAGTTGATCCCTAAACATCCCGATATCAAGAGGGGTCCAAGTCAGTCAGGGTTCAATGTCTGGAAGGTCTAGATGAGAGAGATAGAAGCACGCACCCTCGTCTGTTGAACCATCCTTTCCTTCTCTGGCTCGGCAGGATGGGGCTCGGGCAGACCAGCTCTTCACACCACCGGACGGAACGTGCTGGGGGTACCGTGCTGGCGCGGCGTGGGCGTGGGGGCATGATCAGGCCTTGATCCCCGTCTGAGTTGCGCCGACTTGGCTGACGGTAGGGTGGCTCTGCGGTGATGTCGATGGTCTGGCCGTATTCCCAATGGCCGTAGACGTTGAGCCCCGGCGGGGGTGGTATGATGCCGAGCGAGCTGCTTCCTGCGGACCCGCTGCTCTTGAGTGAGGACGAACGTGTGAGTTGTGGGGGCGAGGCGGAGAGGTACCCTCCCGTCTCTGCTGCGGTTGGCCATGCGCTCTGCGGAGCGTCAGCAGGGTAGGCAGACCGATCTCCAATACGTAACTGTGGGAGCCGTGGACGCGTGGCCTGGGGTGGTACGGAACGCTCGCTTGCAAGCACGAGGCTGTCTTTGCGCACGCGGGCGCTCACGGGGGGTGTGGGTAGTGGGCGGGGGGTGTGCGCGCCGTCTCTGACTGAGCGGGATGGCGGGCTGTTGCTCATCTCCGAACAGGTCGGACACGTGTGGTATCCTACCGGGAAAGGTGTCCCGGATCGGTGTGAGCTATGATTGAGAGAGGGTCTCCGCTCAGGCACGGCTGTGGTCCGAGCGACCTGGAGCATGCCTCGTGGTGGGTGACAGTCATCGTCCACAGAGCTGTTACTGGAGCCTGAAGAGGTGTGTGAGAAGAGGGAGTCGATCTCGCTCACGGAGCTGTCCGAGGACGGTGGGTAGTAGTAGTCGTGGTAGGGGTCTGACTTTGAGGACGCGATGGAGCGCTCGTAGATGTAGGTGTCTGGGACGGGTCCAGGGTGAATGAACCCGAAGCGCCTCGTGTCAGTGCGATAGCTTCGATCTCGGTCCCGGTCTCGGTCTCGGTCTTCCTGGCCATGGGCGTGGGATGGAGGCGGTGACTTGTGGAGTTTCCGAGGCGCATCACGCATCGAGTGTCCTGATGAGCGGGGGTCACGATGAGTGGATGGCTTGTAGTCGATGTCACCTCTTGCGGTGACGGCGGATAGCTGTTGACCGGCGTCTGAGTACTGGCGGGCGGAAGCAGAAAGAGTCGGGGCTTTGAAGACGCGTACCGAAAAGCCGGAGGGGACTGGTAGGACGTAGTTCTGTTCAAGCAAGGTGTAGGGTTGGGTATGGTCGTATTCACTATCATACCAAACGTTGGGGAGAGCGATGCGAGTACTGACCTTGGATGATCCCGGGGGGGCTCCGCCACCTCCGCGGTCAGCTCTTGAGGGTGGACGGACGCCAGGGTTAAACGATAACGGACTTGACATGAATGCAGTAGCCATACTAGTAGCTCGACCTCGTCTGACCTAGCAGAATGGTACGGGCATACGTGTGGGGAGGAAGTACTTATAAGAAAGAAAGGAGAAGGATAACAGAGAGTGACTATTAGTGGTGAGAAGCGAAAAAGAGAAACACGCGGGGCTTTCGGGAATCGAGGTTGGGGCACTAGATGAAATGGCGAATGGGCTGTAGCGTGCCAATAGGGCCACGCCGCGAACACGAGTAAACCAGGTTGCACGACATGAGGTTGATTCTGATGTGAACCCTACCGAGCAAATGAGGATCGAGTGGCTCTAGGGGCGAAAAGAACTTGAAAGAAGGTGGCCGTACAAGACCGCCACGTATCAATTATGTGCTTGATGCGACGAGTGTGGGACGACTGCCCGTGGTGCGGCCCCTGGCACTGGCTGGCAAAGAACGCTCGTCTCCCGGCGTCTGGCCTCACATTTCATTCTTGGCATTTCTTCGCACGAGACGGCAAAACAGCAACCTGGCGCAAAAAAAAAACGTTTTGGTGACCTAGACCTGCCCGAAGGGACCACTCTCAGCGCCTTCAAACGAGTAACGACGGGCAACGCTGCATATAAGAGCGACAAACGTGTCACCGCGTGTACGTCAAGAAGCGGGTGGCGAGAAGCCAAAATTAAGGAAACATAAGATAGATTGGGACTTACGTCGGTCGAAGAGGAAGGTGTCCAATTGCCCAGTCTGAGGCCATATCAGGAACCGAAGCTCACGCGTCGATCGCCATAGAAGTCACTCTTTCTGGCAAAGTAGAGCCCTTGACATCTTTCCAAACTACGAGATGAGTGGTGAGTTTGACACAAATTTGATTTGCGAGCGCTTTAAGTGGTGGCGCTGCCGTGGTCGGCTGCCAAAAGAGTCGTACTATCACAGTGAGTCGAGGATGCAGCATCACCAAAACTGTTCGTAACAGAAGTGAGACTGGGAGCACTGCTAAAAGCAAAACACCGCTTTGTGTGTACGCCGAAGATTCATCTTACAGCTGCGGAAACAGCAAGTGCTTCGGAATACCACGGAATTAGTGCCGGTACGCTGATGCCGCTCGGTCGCAGGCCGCCACGAGTCAAGGAGACGGGGTTTCCTGTGCATTCCTGCATGCAGCGGAGGAGTGACTGAGGTGTAAACATGTACGAAACAGGCAAAGGGTGAGGTGAGTGAGGCAACGGGCAACACCACATCCAATCGTCCGGACGGAGCTTAAACAGTGGTTGGTTTGGGCATTATTGGCGACCGGTGATGTGCATGATACCCGTCCTCATCGAGAACTCACGAAGATGAACAGGACGTCGAGTTGTTCCGCTACGCCAGCCACACTTTAGATTTTCTGCCGTCGCGCCAGTCGCTGAAAAGCCTGCATCAGTCGGAAATCCACCGAAACTGGTAGCATGGCGCGAGGTGATCCAGTCAATCATGGGGCGGTGTGTGACGGATCTTTACTACGAATTCTGATAAAGCGAACTCAGGAAGTGAGTCTGAAACTGTGCCACGATCAATTCGTGGCTCGACGGCCACAGGTAGACACTGCACTCGCTGCATTCCGAGTGTTCAGCGTTATCAGATAATCCGAATCACCGGAAGAGCTGCACAGGAGTGAGTGAACAGCCCAGAAACGTACGTGAACGGGCACAGCGGTGCGCAGCCAGGGAGAATGATGCAGCGATCGTTGCGAATGGGAGCATACCGATCGAGGGGTGTTCACACAGTGATAATCGGACTCGATGTGGGTTTTCCAGGTTCGAATTCGAAATGCGTTAGTGGTGCGTGAGAGGAAGATGTGTGAAGAGATAGCTGACTGGTCTCTATCATTAAATGAGAAAGATCAGTCATGAGCAGGGTCACGGACGTTGGCAAGCATGGCCCAAAGACATTGAATGGGCCTGTAAAACGGAATTAACGAACCTGAAACGATCTGTCACCACCTGTGAACAAATATCTGGTCAAAGGTCCTTGTTGCTCAGGGGTAGTGTGACACGTTACACAACTGTGACTCAATGTCACGCTCGAAGGAAGCTCTGCGTTTTTGCGCGGTGAACCCAATTTGCTTGTGGGGAACGAGAAATACAGCAAAGCGCGAGATTGTTATGCATGCCCTTAGACATGACATTCTCTCTCCAAGTGGTGTGGATTTTGCCGTTTCCCTCGACCTCACATCTTCCACGTCGTCCACCTTCGTAAACATTGTCACCGCAAAATCCAACCTCCTTCGCGTTTATGGCATCCGCGAACAACCTTCGCCTATCTCCGACCATGTTGAGAGTGAGCGTGACAAGCGTGCTCGCGTGCGGAAGGGAACAGAAGCAGTGGAGGGTGAGGTAGAGATGGACCAGTCCGGCGAGGGCTGGGTTAACATGGGCGCCGTCAAAGTGAGTGCTTGATGTAATTAGTGCTTGGGAGACGCTCTCAAAAGGCGAGTCAGTCGAATGTAATCCAAGAACCGGCTACTACGTACCATTTTTATCTCATGCGTGAGCATACACTCCACGGGACCATCACCGGTATCGACAAAATCCGCACAATATCGTCCAGCGACGACAAGCTTGACCGTCTCCTTGTCTCGCTCAAGGATGCAAAGGTATACTTCTTTCTGTCTTCTTCACTTTCTCTGAATCTGTGCACAGATAGCGCTATTAGAATGGTCCGACGCCATACACGACCTCGTCACGGTGTCCATCCACACCTACGAGCGTTCCCCACAGATGGTATGTGCCACTTCCTTGACAGGGGCATATTCGTTCAGCTGTTTTCAATAGTCAGTTCTCGACAGCCACCTTTTTCGAGCAGAGCTCCGCGCAGACCCGTTATCCCGCTGTGCCGCTCTCTCCCTGCCCAAAGATTCCCTGGCGATCCTTCCTTTTTATCAAACGCAAGCCGAGCTTGATGTCATGGAACAAGACCAGAGCCTTGCCAGGTGATCTTTCCATGTCCGTCCTGTTGGGACCAAAACTTATAGATCTGTTAGAGAAGTGCCGTATTCTCCCTCTTTCGTTCTAGATTTGGTTGCGGATGTCGATCCAAACCTACGCAATGTAATCGACTTTGTGTTCCTGCCGGGCTACAACAATCCCACCGTCGCTGTGCTTTGCCAGTCGGAAAAGACCTGGGCCGGGTACGTACTAGAGTTCACGCGCCTTACAAGCGTGCTCACAATCTGCACTCTGTGTATCATTCATGAACTCTAGCCGTCTCAAGGAATATCGCGATACAGGTCGTTTGTACATATTCACTCTCGACCTCATCAGCCACACATACCCCATCATTACCGCCGTCGATAACCTCCCATATGACTGTCTCTCTCTCCTCCCTTGCGCACAATCCATTGGGGGTGTCGTCATCCTTACCACCAATTCGTTAATCTACGTCGACCAAGCCGCTCGTCGCGTCTCACTTCCCGTCAACGGGTGGTCTGCGCGTGTCAGCGATATACACTCCCTTGCACTTGACAAGGACTCAAATCTGAGCCTGGAAGGAAGCGGATTAGTCTTTGCAGATGAGAAGACGTTCTTCGTGATCCGGAAGGATGGGATGGTTCACCCTGTAGAGATCATTTCGGACGGACGGACGGTTTCAAAACTTGTTTTGTCCCCAGCTCTTGCGCAGACCACAATTCCTGCGGTAACGAGGCAAGTTGACGGGGGGATGTTATTTGTGGGTAGCTCAGTTGGGCCGTCGGTGCTATTAAAAGCAGTCAGGGTTGAAGAAGAGGCAGAGGAGGGTGAGACAGACGATACGAGTGCATCACCAGCTGCTGTAGTGGATACCAAGAACGCGATGGACATCGATGATTTCGAAGACGATGGTGAGCTAATATCTGTACGTGTTTACAAAGAGATTGCTGACGGCGGAACTTCTGTCAGATTTATACGGCGAATCGAAGCCTGTGGCCCAAGCAGCTGTTAATGGTGTCGCGCGTGGGGCACACTCATCGCGGATGCGCTCAGTGATTCATCTTTCGTTGTGCGATTCGCTTCCTGCGTACGGACCGATCGCAGACATGACCTTCTCGTTGTCGAAACTTGGGGTACGTTGTATAACTCCCTTTGTCGCGTAGAGCATGCATATACTCACGTGTCTGATCGGGTTTCCGTGCGTTTACTCATCCTCTGTTGGTGGCTGGTCCTTCTGCGTGTGGACAGGAACGATATGTTCCTGAACTCGTGGTCGCAACAGGGAGCAATCATCTGGGGGGTTTGACCCTTTTCCAGGTATGCCCATACACACTTTTTTTGTGCCTGCTTCCTCGCTAACCATTCCCGGTGCCCAGCGTGACCTCCCCATTCGTACAAAACGCAAACTCCACGTTCTGGGTGGGGCCCGTGGGATCTGGTCCATACCTATCCGGCAGTCTCATAGAGTCAATGGCACGTCATATGAAAAAACCGGTAGTGGACTATTTGCCGGGGAATGCGATACGATCGTCATCAGTACCGACGCGAATCCATCACCTGGGGTGTCCCGCGTGCGTTTCTCCACCCTTGGTCGAGACGAACTGAATGACTAAGCATTTTGAATGACATAGATCGCGACCAGGGCAGCCAAGACGGATTTGGCTATTCCGACGCGTATACCGGGTACTACTGTCGGTGCCGGTCCATTCTTCCAGCGCACGGCCATCCTGCACGTGATGACAAACGCAATACGCGTCCTGGAGCCGGGTGCGTTCTCTATTGTTCCGATGTATCGCCTTAATTGATTTGTGATGCATAGATGGGACCGAGAGACAGATCATCAAAGACATGGACGGGAACATGCCGCGTGCACGGATCAAGGCATGTAGCATATGCGATCCCTTCGTGTTGATCCTTCGAGAGGATGACACTATTGGCTTGTTCATTGGTGAAACGGAGCGAGGAAAGATTAGAAGAAAAGACATGTCACCCATGGGTGAGAAGGTACTGTTCTGGGTTATCTCTTGCTAAGCATGGATGAGGTGCTGAAAGTATTTTCAGTCATCCCGGTACCTCACAGGATGTTTCTACACAGACAAGTCGGGTATTTTTGAGATGACGACAACCGATGGCACTGTCACGGGTTCCGCGGACAAGACCGTTACCTCGACTCTTCAAGCCGTGGTTGCTGCAGGACACAACAGTCAATGGTTGGCGCTCGTTCGGCCCCAAGGGATTATGGAGGTTTGTCGGCTCGTTACCCATGATCGTGACGCAAAAATTTGTGACGCCGTCTCCAGATATGGTCTCTCCCGAAGCTGACGCTCGTATTTTCAACCGGGGCAATCAGTACGCTTGAGCCTGTCTTGAATGATACCTTTGATGCGCCTGCGCTTTCTCCCCCTCAAGATCCCCCACGCAAGCCACAGGACCTCGATATCGAACAAGTTCTCATTGCACCTCTTGGAGAGTCGGCTCCGATACCTCATCTCTTCGTATGCCCATCCCTCTCACTCGTTGTTTCGCGTCTGATGAAAACCGCAGGTGTTCATGCATTGCGGACACCTGGCGGTTTACGACGTTCATTCCATTCCACCACTCACGCCTCCGTCTGGCGGGCGCTCCGCCTTTTTGAATATCAGTTTTGCAAAAGTGTTGACGCGAACGTTTGAGCTGTCCAAACAGGAAGAAGCAGAAAAAACTGTGCTCGCGGAACAGAAGCGGATCTCCCGCACATTTGTTCCGTTTGTCACGTCTCCGACGACGATCTCGAACGTCAACGGAAGCCATACGCTTACCGGCGTTTTCTTTACGGGTGATAGACCAAGCTGGATATTACGCACGGATCGAGGTGGCCTCAAGCTGTTCCCGAGTGGACATGCGGTGGTGCATGCCTTTACAGCGTGCTCGCTGTGGGAGTCAAAAGCGGAGTTTTTGGTATACTCGGACGAGGTAAATGGGTGACGCCCGCAAACCCTGATCAACTCTCGGCCGAGGCGTTTGGCTGAAGGGTTTTTTTTTGTAGGGCCCCAGTCTTCTGGAGTGGATACCTGACATTGAATTGGACACCTCGCTGCCGAAACGTTCCGTTCCGCGGTCTCGGCCGTACTCCAACGTCGTGTTTGAGCCATCCGCATCATTGATCGTTGCTGCCTCCACATTGCAAGCGCGATTCGCTTCGTACGACGAGGACAACAATATCCTTTGGGAGCCAGATGGTGAGTGTATGGCTGAGATCCGTGTGGACGACACCTAAAGAGGCCCAGGTGCAGGCATTTCATTCCCGCAGTGTGACTGTTCGACGTTGGAGCTTATCTCTCCTGACAGTTGGATAACGATGGACGGGTGGGTCAGCTCAGCTTTCTTGGTATGAAAGGGATCTGCTGACGGGGTTCCAAGATATGAATTCGCGCCCAATGAATACGTGAATGCCCTAGAGTGCGTGACATTGGAGACGTTAAGCACGGAATCTGGGAGTAGAGATTTCATTGCTGTTGGAACGAGCATCGATCGTGGCGAGGACTTGGCT
>JBBPMU010000291.1:0-31717 GCA_038090475.1 Wakefieldia striispora | reverse complement strand
TGTTGTCCCTTTGAGAGCTAGAGATGGGTTTCATAATGATGGTGGGAAATTAAACATGTAACAGAGGGGTTTATATAGTGATAGCTGATGGTAGTTACCTAAAGGTGACATAATAGCACCATTACTACACTTATGTCACCACTTTTACAGCATCCTAGGGTCAAATATTGTTATAAAGCCCTATATTTTATTCCTAAAAGACACTATTTTTCTGACAGTTTTCAACTTTTACTTAGGACCTCACCTTCTTGCGGTGATCCAATTGAAGAAAGCCATCTACCTGTATTTCGCTGATCACGTGACTTGATGTCACCTGATGTTTTCCTTTTGGTACGCTCTTGCAACAGTATAATTTCCTTCTGTCATGTGATCTGTTGCATGTGACCACTTTGCAGCACTTGCCAATTGGGCCATTGGTTGATCCTTCAGACTTCTTCCTGGTGGCCATCTCTTTGGGAATAACCCAGACACTTTTACCTAATGTTATTGAGATATGGAACTTCCCAGTTCCAGGCCCCTCGTTCTCTTTCTTATCGTGATGACTCACTTCCTCTTACCTGATTCTCTGATCGTGATCATATCGGAAAGACACATGCCAGGAGAGCTGTGTTCCTTACTCATATCTCTTTAGTCACAATATGCTTTCTATGGACAACATTTTCCTTTTTCAATTTCCAGGCTTGAGACCTGATGAACAATTTTACTATACAGAGTAGTTCCCTTCTTCGGAAGATGGTCCATGCACACTTGCCAGACAGTATATAAGTAGTAGATGCTTCAACTGGTAACCCCAGTCTTAGCTATTTGGAAATTCATCCCCAGGTGTTTTTCTTCTAGGCAAGACCCCCTTAGGATATTCTGAGGGGCTACTGGGAAAACTTTACATCATTCACACTCCTAGCCAGAGGATAAACCGGTGCTCTTACTTTTTCAATATATGACAGATCCCCTGTTGAAGGGAAGACTTCACCTTTGAGGTTTGAACGGTGAGGTTCAACCTTCGACATTTCGTCTCGTTTCAAATATATATAATCAAAACTTAAAGTCAAAGAACTGTCCCAATGAGTAATCATTTTAAAATAGCTGTAACTCTGTCAAATATTATTGAAATCCCTCAATTCTTGGTCCGTCAGAAAGCCAAGAGTGAGTACTTTATTTCATATACTGACATGATTAGATAAGGTTTAGTTGTTATTGCATACTATTGTGTTTAGTGGAAAATGTACAAACATTGGGACAGTTCTTTGAGCCACTGTAATTACTTCATTTTGTTTCAATATACTCAGTCAGTTTGAGATCATAATGATTTCTTATGCTCAGTGAGATTATGATCCACCAGTCCAGGAATATCACTCGTCTGGGAGGCTAAAGTGATCTATTCATCTTCCAAAGCGTTACCAAGACATCCTTCCCAAGCCTACCATTCCTGTTATACCACCCCCAACAGAACCTGAAGACTCTGAGGGAAACAAGGAAGGACCCGGCATTGAGAGTCAAAGTGAACCCTCACTCCCTTCACAGGACGCTGGCTCTGCTTTCTGGGTTCAGACCGACTCAGACACTTTTGACCTCTTTCGTCAATACCATACCTCATTTCCGACTTATGATCCGGAAAACATGGCCTATTTCAGCCAGTTCTGCGATGCTCCAACCTTTGAGCACTCACCAGCAGATGCTCCAGAGGACCAGCGGCCATGGTACAGTGGAATTACTTCAGCGGTCAGCGCTGCAAGTGATCAATACTTTGTGCCGTTCCTTGACGCGACCAAATACCGCCTTATGACTTGGTTTTATAATGCTTCATCGAGCAAATCTCTCGCTGACCTAGATCACCTCGTCAAGGATGTTATATTAGCAGAAGACTTTGATCGAGAAGACCTACGTGATTTTAGTGCCAGCCGCGAAGCAAAGCGAATGGATGAAGCTCGGGATGAATCCGGGTTCTCGGCTTCAGACAGCTGGAATGAAACTTCGCTAGAGATACCTCTCCCATGCGAAGGGGCCAAGTTTCCATCTGAAGCCGACGCTCCCAAGTTCACAGTCCATGGTCTTCATTACCGCAAGTTCACAGAGGTCATCAAATCTGCGTATGAAGAGGTGGCCGCCAAGTCATTTCACATTGCCCCTTTCAAGCTATTTTGGCAACCAGACAAGAACCGACCACCTGAACGCATTATCTCTGAGGTATATACAGCGGATATGATGCTAAACGAACAGGAGACCATTGCTGCCACGCCTCCTGTACCTGGATGTAACCTGGAGACCGTCATCGCAGCCATCATGCTATGGTCGGATTCAACACATCTCGCCAGCTTCGGAAATGCGGCTCTCTGGCCGGTGTATATGTTCATTGGCAATCTCTCCAAGTATACTCGTGCAAAGCCAACTTCTTTCTCGGCCCATCATCTTGCATACATCCCAAAGGTGCGTTGTATAGCATCAATTTTCGGTCTGAAGTTAATGTCCCTACATTACAGCTATCGGATACAATACAGGAATTTTATATGAAACACTTTCAGTGCAGTGCGACGGCAGCGACACTCACGCACTGCAAACGGGAGATTATGCAAGCAATCTGGCGATTTCTTCTTGACATCGATTTTGTGAAAGCCTACAAGGAAGGTATCATAATCAAGTTCCCTGATGGAATTTTTCGCCGTGTGTTCCCTCGGATTTTTACATATGCTGCCGACTACCCAGAGAAGTATGTATGTAATTGTATGAATCCCTCCTCACTCACAGTGATTCTCAACAGAATCCTACTCGCTTGCATGAAGTTCTTAGGACGCTGCCCATGCCCCCGATGCCTCGTCAACAAGGACAAAATAAATCAATTAGGTAACAAACGCGATCGATGGGTTCGGACCCACAGGTGCAGGACTGACGGCCAGCAACAACAAAATTGGATTGAGCGCGTTCGTCGGATGATCTTTCAGCAAGGAAAAGGCGTCACAAGCCAGGCAGTCGAAGGGCTCATTGGAGGAAACTCCCTCACTGCGATTCGGGTAAGGACATCCTTCAAGTTCTCAACTCGGAACATCTACTAATAACAGGTCCTTTAGAACGCATTTTCGGAGAAGCTTTCGACATTTGGCTTCAATTTCTATTCTATGCTCGTACCGGACTTCATGCACGAGTTCGAACTAGGGGTATGGAAAGCGACTCTCACTCACTTGCTCCGAATCTTGTACGCCTATGGTCACCACACAATCCAGGAACTTAATAGACGGTATGTGAATAAGGCTCGTAAATATCAGACTTTGACTTTCAGCCCACTCTTACTAGATATCGCAAAATACCGACTTTTGGGTGCGATACTATTCGCAAGTTCAACGACAACATCTCTGGCCTGACGAAGCTTGCGGCGCGTGATTTTGAAGACTTATTACAGGTGAGCATCTGTCTCTTAGGTCAATCAATTGTTCAAATTACTAGTGTGCAATGCCGGTTTTCGAATGCCTTCTGCCTGAACCATTCGACACCATCATCCTCGACCTTCTCTTTGAGCTCGCAACATGGCATGCATTCGGCAAGTTGCGTTTACATACAGAAACCACCCTCAACGACTTCGACAATTGCACAACTCGACTTGGTGAAGCTCTGCGAAAGTTTCAGACGAACGTATGTGGTAAATTTCGTACATTTGATCTACCACGGGAATCTGCTGCGCGTTCTCGCCGACAAGGGACACATGGAACAGCAAAGGGGAAAGTAAAGCAGATGAAAGACGGCAGCTCCTCAAAGCAGAGAAACTTCAACCTGTCGACATACAAGCTTCACGCACTTGGCGACTATGTGCGATCAATCTGGCTTTTCGGGACGACTGATAACTACTCGACACAAGTTGTGAGTACAGTCCCAGTTCATATCTGCCTTCACCTTCAAGTCCGAGCTCTCATTAACGACACGCTGACAGGGAGAGCTTGAACATCGTCGAGTGAAACGCCTCTACATGCGAACGAACAAGATTAGGTTTACACGAGGTATTACACGACAACAATACCGGGAACGCTTGCTCCATAAGCTACAAGATATCGAACATCACCATCACCAGGGTAGTTCCAAACCCGAGAGCGACGACTCCCCTTTTTTGCATTTCGTTGATCAAGACCTGCTCCCGCGTTGCTCTCCCGATATGCATTATCAGGTATCCGCTTCTCAACAGTACCACTGGGACATCACTGCATGGTGCAGAAGGAATAAGGATGACCCTGCGCTGAAGGTTTGTGGACGGAAATAAGATGATAAGGCTCTAATGATAAATACAGGATTTTGTTCGCAAACTCAAAAATCACCTCTTGGCACGCTTATTGGGCAACACATACGATGGCGACGAGACCGAGTTCACAGCAAGTCAAAGGAATGAAATTAGCTTCGTCCAGAACCGAATATACCGTCACAAGGTGCTTAGGGTCAACTACACCACTTACGACTTACGCCGAGCTCAGGATGCCCTCAACCCACGCACACATGCCGATATCATGGTTCTCGCACATGAGGATGAGATAGAACATCCTCATCCATATTGGTACGCCCGAATCGTTGGAATTTTCCATGTGAACGTTCGCTATCAGGCAAGGACTAGGCGCATGGATGTTCTCTGGGTTCGATGGCTGGCACGAAGCCCGGATACCACATCCATCTGGGCTACTAAACGGCTTCCGCGTGTTGGGTTCTATGAGAGTAGCGAGCCGTCCGCATTTGGCTTTCTTAACCCAGAATCAATCGTACGGGGAGTTCACCTCATCCCCGCATTCGTGTATGGTCAAACGTCAGCATTGCTATCGCGCTCAATTGCTCGTCAGCCATCTGAAGAGCACAAGGACTGGGACTGGTATTATGTGAACATGTAAGTACAGAAAGATGGCTCAAAAAACTCGATTATAAAACAATTTATAGCTTTGCCGATCGTGACATGTTCATGCGCTACCGTGGTGGTGGAGTGGGGCACAAGACAACGCGAGAAGAGACCAAATGTCTCCTTGATGACCGCGACGAGTTGGACAAGATTCCTTTCGAACTGGAATGCGAGCGAGAGCGGAAAGCCGGGGGTGATGTAGAGATGGGTGATGAGGGTTCCCAGGATTTGGACTCGGAGGATATGACAGAAGAAGAGGACGACGGCGAAGTGAATGAGATTGGTGAAGAGGGCGAAAACAACTCAGACGACGAAGCGGTGGGCGACGACGAGGACGTGACAACTGATCCTGGGCCAGGGCTATCTGCTTCGCTTGCAGATGAAGAACTTCTGTGCGAAATGGAAGAATTTGGTTATTCAGGACTAGATCAAATTGTGGAACCAGTGGAGGAGGAAGAACTGGATTACAGTGAGGACGACCTCGGCATGGAGGATGGCGAGAACGATCAGTCGGATTCAGAGTCCCTAGCTTACTTATAACTCGAATTTGTTACCATGACTCAAATGTATACCTTGCACGGTCAAGCAATAGCTTGTAAGATATGGCAAAGCTTGCAGTGTCATGGGAGCCTTGCAAGCCGCAGCCCCGGACTCGCCGACGCCATTCGTACGGGTGCCTTGCATGATCGGGCAATAACTTGTAAGACGTGGTGAAGCTCGCAAGGTCACGGGAACCTTGCAAGCCGCAGCCACGGAGCGGACGCCATTCATACGGGTACCTTGCACGGTCGGGCAATAACTTGTAAGACATGGTAAAGCTCGCAAGGTCACAGGAACCTTGCAAGCCGCAGCCTCGGAGCGGACGCCATTCGTACGGGTGCCTTGCATGATCGGGCAACGGCCTGCATGGTCAAGAACGCCATGCATCCTCGTGGGAACCTTGCAAATCCTAACCAGAATTTATTTTTTTTGCTGATGATGATGGATCCGGTGAAGGGCGTCTCAACGGTCACACCCCAACCCACGTTCGACATCGTCAGGCAACCTGGCAACCAGACGTGGTATACGGTAGGGTGTTCTTGGCCCTCTTTGTGGTCACTATCTGGAAACGCTATCCCCCGTTCTGGTTGGCGTTCGTGCCCAAGGATATTAATACGATGGTCTCATTCTCGTCGCTATCGCTTCCGTCAGGCACAGCAACCCAGAAGCGGTAGGCTTGATGCTGTATCCATCCCCCGTCTCTCGGGCCATTACTCTCGAGCAGCAATGAATCGACCTCGACCATCGACCAAATAGTTATCCGTTCTCCAAGTAAACCAAGTCAGTTGACGTGCAACGCATGACCGCCTCTCATCATGCGCTTTCCGGACGAGATACACGACACAGATCACTCTTCTACTCCACCAAAGATTGACGATCGCCCCTCAAACCGACGATGAGAGAAACATCGACGCGACTCTCCTGTCATTTGATTCTACTTATTTGCGACGGCACTTGCTATTCCCTCATCCCCGTCGTCCACGGCCCAGATCCACAAAATGTTCAACGCGGGATGCGACAGACAAACACCCACCAAATAGATGGGCTGTCTTGTGCGCACCTGAGAGGAAAGACACCTATGTGTCAAGTGGCCGCTTAGCGCTTACTACAATACGAATGGATTGTTCGAACGTTGGACCGAGGATCCCGATGAATCTTCTGGACTCGCCATCGATCTCGACGGGTTTGCAAGCTGGTCGACGAAACACGAGGATGGTCCTGTTGCTTGGAGAATTCAGCTGGAATCGTTGGAAGACGCGCTACTCGTCGTCATTGAAACAACAGACGGGGTTGACTCCAAGGTCTTATCTTGTCTTGATTCCAAATTCTCCCGACTCTGCTCCGCTCTGGCTGAGCCAGCGCTATCTATCTCGGTCGAGAGGAAGTCGTCACTGAACGCAAGCGTCTCGTACAGCTTTTGTTGAGCAGCAGCCTCTATGGGTTCGGCATCCGACTTCGATTGGATGGCAGGACCAGGATGTGACTACACGCGCAATATCATACCAACATTCCCATTCTTGATTACGACCTTCGTCACCCGCCTTTCACCGCATTCCACTCCATGCGGTTGGATGTCAAGCCACACCGCTCGCCTTTATTGCACGACCTTGCCGATCGCCTGGCCGACAACTAGGTTCGTTTTCAGCTGTGCACTGGGGGATGGGTGCCGGTGCAGAATTTGGTGTGGGGTGCGGTGTTGTTGGTAGGTATTCCTTATATACTCCTTCAAAACGACGGTGACGGCGCGGGGAAGCGCATCAGGTATGCGTGCCTTGCGACAGACTCCTCTCCCACTCAGCGCATCCACGGATACGGGTGGTGTCCGCGTCTTCCCCGCCGATGAGGTAAGCATCTTACGAGAGAGGAGCGACAATGGCCGCTACCACGTTTAGGGCATCATCGTCCGAGCACGACGACGCGGTCGAATGCTCTCTGAAGTGTCCCAACCTAGTGGAGATCTCGAGAACTCGGAGTCGAGGCATGGACGCCGACGGACCTCGCGGAACAGCTGTCCGTACGTCGAAGGCAGGTTCACAGGCATGATCGATGAAGCACTGTTGTAAGACCCTGGAGCGTTGGGCATTCTGGATGAATTAGTGGTTGTGCAGGCGAGGGTGGTTTGGCAGAGTGCCACAAAACAAGGTTCGTCGAATATACCCGCTTCTCAAGTTCATTGAAAACCCTTCCCCTCCAGTTCGATTTAGAAACAAGTGACCGTGGTGCGTCAAGAGTCGTTTGAAAGGGAACGGGGCAAAGGCGGCGGCTAGCCGTAACGTTGTCGAATATTAATATTTCGACAAATGGTGATCGTTCATTCCAGGTCTCGTCTCCCTCATTGCACCACGGTACTTGGAGCAAACGAAAATGAATGGCGTATAGCATGGAATTGAGCGTGCGACATTCTGAAGACGAAGAAACTTGGTTGTATTGAGAGGTGGTGAAACCGACAACTATCAACAAACTTGGATGACCCTGTGGTTACCACGTGCTCCTTCCTCCGGTTACAACCAAGTGCTTGGTCGGAGATACCGCAACGTAGGTTGGACCTACTTCGCCACCGTCAGGAAACATTCTTCGTGTTAGGCGAACGGCACACCCCTGGGGCTCAAGTTTTCGCAATCGTTCCCCTCGATTGACGACATGCTTCCCTTTCATCCACCACACTTGCTGCAATCGTCAAACAACAATACTAGTACGCATTGCGAAAGGCCTAAGAACAAAACACCAACCTCTTCCGGTACCGACTAGCGAATAGGTCGTACCGGTGATCTCCATTAGTGCAGCGGTTTTGTTTTATTGTTTCCTGTGCTAACATCCTCCCAGAGTCCCAGGTCCTGAGAACTCAGAATCGCATTGCCTGCCAAGCCATGACGATATGCAGCCGGCTATCGCGCTCGAACCGTCTACCGGACTCTACCTGTGTGGGGTTTATCCTGCGAAACAATTCGGAAATGCATCGACCATGACTCCTTGGCCCCTTTCACCCTAGGTATTTGTATAACACAGCCCCAAGCTAAGGTTCTGATCTGAATCGACCAGGAACTCGTCTTCTGGTTCGCATGTGTTCAGGTGCCTGTTCCAATCTGTGGGCATGCCATTTTTACGTATGTAAACTCAGTCGTGCTGGAGCAATGGGCTAATTTCGCACGAGCTCCGTATTTCCGAGTCCCCTTCGGTGGTTCCGGATAACTTCACCATGCATGTATTCGGGACGATCACAAAGTGACGTGCTTAGACTGCGCAAGATACAAGTCAGCACATTCGGAACCTCTTGGTCGTGCCTCGGATATCGCTGACGGAAACAACCTAATTCCCTCATGACCTGTTGCACAGCACTGAAAGCGGACTCGAAACCTGAATGAGAACAAGAGGTTATGACCTAGCGAGTCGAACCCCGCCTGACGCAGTTGATCCTGGACTGTCTTTTGCTTACCCCACGTCTATAGACCGGCTCAGGCACCTAAGTAAACCAAAATCAGAGAACGAGCCCCTGGTTTCGTTATGCGAGTAGTAAATACAAGATACACACTCTGCATGTTCCTCTCCAGAGTCGAGACCCGAAGGAACAAACGAGTGCCCCTGTCACTGATCAGCGCTCAACATCGACCACTGGCAAGTGTGCCTACCTGACTGAGAATAGTGCCTTGATTTGATTCTTTGTGCCTATGACTCACAATTCACATCGTGCGGTGACTTATCACTGAAAGCGGTAGGAGGATACTGACAACGTCTCGAAGTTACTGACGGCAAACTTGGATAGCATCCAGCTGGTTTCAAGTTCAAGTTGGCAGGCGATGGTGCGTTTTCCGAGTCACGAGTCACGAGTCGTGAGCGCGTGAGCAGCGGCGCCAAGTCAGAGCCGCTCATACACTACTACCTAACATAACGAAACCACTGATTCACATTGGCTGTCTGTCAGACATTGGACAGGGTAGGCATTGTTGCGTTTCTCACCGGTGTAAGTCATTTGCGAGATGGCCAAGGTACGCCGCATGAACGGTTCGAGTAGTCATGCGAAAGACCAAGGCCATGGCAGCGAATGTCCGGATCTCACTGGCAGATCTACCACCGCTCGGATCGGCTTAGATACTCACTTTTGGAGAATTTGGTATCACCAATGTCACTCGGAGATGAACAGGTAGGAGTGGTGGTTGTGTTGTCCCTTTTCACAGCGCAGGGTTAACCTGCATTCTGCCGAATCTCAGGCTTGTTGCATACCAGACGCAATGATTGGGCCCGGACACCTATATATTGGTATGCCCTCTTCTCCGTTTCAAATTATTCCAGGACCATTTTACTCGATATGCCAGTCGCATGCGTCGAACATCCACTTACCCGCCTTCGCATCTGCGAACGCTTTTCCGGACTCGGGAAACAACCCCCCGACAATCACACAGAATACTTTGTCGCTGAAGAGCTGAGACTGTGGCCCAACCAGAAGGTGCGCGCTTTGCTTTCCACGCCTGCTACAACCCATGGACCCGGGTGTAGGTCATTTCTTACTTCTTCGACCACGAGAGCGACGATTTCTATCACGACAGGAAAGAGGCATTCGTGATCACTGCGATGAAAGAATATGAGAAATATGCCAATGTCAACTTCATTCCCGCTGAGACCCGTTCCTCTGCGACTACACGAATTGCGTTCCCGATATCAGGAGGTACGCACTGGACTGCAATCGGTACCGACGCGTCGATGGTCAATCTGGAGAACCCAACGATGAACCTGGTGGGGATAGACCTGGTGAATCAATCGGACACAGCCAACTTTACAATCGCTCTTCATGCTATCGGGCACCTGCTCGGTCTCAAGCACGAGGACCATGACACCGTCGAAGACTCCATTATGAAGTAAGTTTGTCTATCTACGAACGCAATGATCGGTGACCCAGTTCATCTCGCAGGTACTCTAGCACTGACTTCGTAGAGGACATCAGTGAAGCTGGGCTCGCCGATTTCGACAAAGCCTGGCTTACGCTCAACTACCCTAAAGCTTTGGTCAACCAGGATGGTGGAGCTGTGGATATCTGGACTCTCCGTCGCGCTCTCCGCGTGCTTAATGTCAAGGACGAGTATTCTTTGAAGATTCTCGGGTCTGACGATCTTTCGGAGAAGCGCCTACTTTACCTTCAATCCGCTGGAGGTGTACAGGGTTCGCTCAGCGCAGGTAAGCCTCTTCGAAGTGACCCAGTGAGTAGACTGGAAGATCTAACTTCCATCAGACACAATTCAGAAAATGATGGTCGAAGCGAGGAATAATCCCGGAGAATGCCCAACGGCAACCGCCAGATCATGGGTAGACATTGCCTCAAAACCCCAGGATCGAGCAGCACCGACAACAATCGGTCCGATAGTCCCTGACGGATCTCCACACCTTAACCAGACCGTGCAATCCATTCTTGATCACCTCCGCATTCTCGAAGTCTCAAACAGATCCTCAGCGTTCAACTACCCATCGCAGTCCAACCTTGACGGAAACAATATCATGATGGGGATCCCATCACAGATGCAGAACGGGGACTCGGAGTATGCAGGAGAACTCCTCGAACAGCCTTTGACTCGTGCAGAGTTGAATGACCTTATGGAATTCCTTCCTGACCTACTGGACTTGGACCCCAACCCTGACAGTGACCTTCCTGGCGGTGTTCAACACGGACTCTTTACTCCAGTGAAAAATTTCTTCAGCTCCAGCTCCAAAACCCTCTTAAATCTCGTCCGCGAGTTACCCGGGTTGGTCAGAACTTCCAAGAAGAGCATCGATGTACGCAACCTGACTCCAAATGTCATCGACACCATCATGCACATGTTGCAGAACGATCGCCCGGAGAATGTCTTTCAAGAAGTCCATTCCCTTTGTTTTGCGTCAACGTTAGCGCATGATGCCAGTGGCAAACAGACAGACCTTCAAGGATGGCTCCAGAAGTGTTTGCAAAGCGTACTCCCGGAGCTTAGAAACCTCCAAGAGGGGGATCAGACAAGTGGCTGGACACTCGCGTGGGGACCTGTCGTCTGGAAGGTGAATCCCGACGACGACTCTAGCGGTCCTGATCTTGTTTGGTACATCGCCCACAAAGCGCTCAAGTTGGAAGGCGAGTCTACCACCCGTTCGACCTACGCCATCGCTATCGCAGGGACGCAAATGAGATCGCTGCATACTTGGTTCAACTCAAACATCGACGTGTTCAACGTCGTCGATTTTGAACGTTGGCTGTCCAACCTCCACTCTGATCCCCGTCCCACCCCGAGTGTAGGCATCACATCGGATAAGCCCTACGTTTCGAGGGGGACAGCACATACGATATGGCGGCTGCTCACCGTGAAAGCACCGGGCGTTGCAGCGGGGGAAGAGACCCTTCGCGGGTTCCTCGAGTCGCGACGGAAGTCGGATCCAGGCTTCAGGCTCATTATCACTGGGCACAGTCTCGGCGGCGCCCTCACCCCTACTCTCGCTGTCGTCTTGAACGAGGCCAAGATCGTCCCCTCTGAATCCGTCTTGACGTACTTCATTGCGGGGCCGAGTCCGGGCAACAATGCTTTCGCTCAACTGTTCGCCAAGACGTTTCAAGCGATACCCAAAGAGGCAGAGGAACAGCAGAAGCGGAAATACCAAGTTTGGAACCTCAACATCGTCAACGAACGTGACCCGGTGCCTCAAGCCTGGGGCTCGGACGAACGCACGTATCCGAAGCAGAATCTGTCGAACGTGCACAAGCAGTTTCCTCAGCACCTGGCTGGCCTGGTGAAGCGCCCCGTCGAGACCATTCTTCAGGTCCTACTTGATAAGAAACTAAATTTTGCACCACTGCAAAGCCAGATCTTTCGTGCGCCATCTTCGCTCGAGGGTGTTTTACCTCAGCATAGCGAGGCGTATCACGACTATATCGGTATCGTCCCGCCATTGCTGACTGTGGCCCTAGGAAGGTAATGGTCTTGATGGGATTTTGAAGGGTCGACACGATTCAACGTACAGTAGTAGCATCGCAATCGTGCCATAGTATATAGCGCAAGTACAGAGCACAGCCCATTTTTGTTGTAGGTGCGCATCGTTTGCATGCTTGACAATCAGGTTCTATTGATAGTGGCCAACCCCCCTGAGGCGAACCGTGAATATCGATCCTTAAATAAAAATCTCGCCAGCTATCAGGGAGGGACAGCACATGAGAGGTGGAGTAACGAGTCTACAAGCTCTTCCGGTTGAACTAGAACGTCAAAATCAAGTTATCCAAACTGACCAAAAGACGTACACAACGACATATAATAAAGAGGCATGTACAAAGATCATTTCCAAGCCAAGTGTAAGTCTGCAAATCGAAATCTAAAGGACCTCTACTTCTTTCAACTCCAGTAAGCCATCAAGTGCCGAGAACCAAGCACCGACTCTGTCTTCGCCTCGCGCGGGGTCAGCACGCTGTGGATCAATCAAGAGTTGTGGATGAATACGATCGTGCGATGATGGCCACTTACGCACCTTTGTTGTTGACGGATTTCAGTTGAACCAGGGACAGTCGTGCTAAAATCGGCTTCAACTCCAGCTGGACGTCGGGTCGTTTCGTGTTGTGACACGAACGGAGAAATATTAAGCGTTCCGGGATGCAGAAACGGGTGCACGGGCACAGCGCTCATACGATGAAGCTTTGATGATCTCAAGTTCGTGCTAACGACATCATTCCCAGCTCCACTGAATGAAATGACGCACTTACCATGAACGCAGGTTGAAATCCGCAGGATCTGACGGCACTAGGTCCCGGACAAGCAGTAGACCACCCCCACGCATCCAGCGGCCCTGAATGTTGGCGATGGTAGAGGCATTGTTCAATGAATTTGTTGCGATCCCTTTCTGACCGACTATCCCAGCCATTGGTCCCCTTGTTGTGCACTCGGAAATGGATGAAGCTCTACGTATGTCGTTCCCGCTATGCGGCTGTTTGAATATGCGGAACGCATCTACCACCTCTGGCATCCCTGCCCAGTTGGGCGAACTTGACTTTGCTGAGGGCCCAGCTTCGAATACTGTGGCCGGGTTTGTGACGGATCGACAACGGTCACGACCACTCCCATTTCGCAAATCAGAATCCAGGGATGGCATCCCCGATTTTGATCCCTGTTTTGGTGCATGAACCGACGCGAAGAGATCTTGTGCTCGTTCGGGAGCATTCTCGGTGACCGCCACACTTCCTTTACCGTCTTTGGATCTCGCCAAAGGAAACGACTCGTAGAGGACGGGGCCTTGATCGGTGCAGCCATTTGTCCGCGGAATTGACCAAGGGTCCGGGCCAGAGGGTGCGTGCATAGAGCCTGACAGTGTCCGCTGGGGACAAGGTTGAGAGGTCGCGGTCGGAGGGTTCCAGAGTGTAATGTCGTCCTTGTGGCTCTCCCCGTCGCGTAAGTCGCCAATTTTCTTCACAGATGTCGTCGAAAGCAGGATGGATGTATCCACTGGCGGAGACGTCAGCGGCCGCTCGGGTAACTGCATCGTCGGTGGTTCTGTCACAGCGGTGTGTGAGAAGTCCAAACGTTGACCAGAGATGACGTATTCTGTGCCAGGTTCCACCAGCGAGTCCGCGGTGGTAGCACGGATTTCGGCTCTCGCACCAAGATGACTGGTCCCTAATTCTTGGAGGTCGTTCCTCGGGGATCCTGGAACATTTCCATCCGAAAGGCTTTTGGGTGTCTCGTGTCCAACTTCAGGCTCTAATTCGTTTGTCCCAGGAACGCCTCTCGTTTTACTTGGGATCGTGTCCGTGATAAATAGGCCACTGCAAGCCAATGGGATGCCAGTTTCCGAGACGGCTGCCGACCCAGAAGCTAGTAATGCGGTTTCTATCAGCCGAACATCGCAGACAGGTGGCTTGCTGTCGATCATTGGAGAATAAATCATATGCGGACCTTCGATGGGTGGACTCGCCAGCCTGAATCCATCTTCGCGAAGGGAAGTGATATCGGACGTTGCGCCTACTTCTGCTTCTCCGCCCAGACTTTCCTCCTGGTCAAGCGCTAGTTCTCCATCACCCTTTGTAAGGCTCTGTTCTTCTTCCGCTTCGATAGCGCAGTATATGTTGATAACCACGGCAGGCACATTCGACGCAAGTATTTGAAGTGGTGAACGTGTCGCAACGTCTTCGACCAGCATCGTGTGGACCGGATCCACGTCTACAACACCTATATCTTCCCGTGCGACCACCAATGCAGGGAGATTGACAACGGGTTCCGCGGTTAAGAAAGGTGACAATGATTCATTGAACAGGACGTCCTCTTTTTCATCGCTACCCTCCTGGAGGGTTCGTTCTGTCACTTGCGTTAGTAGTTTTGCATCCGTTGGGGGATAAGAAGCAATTTCTACTGGTGCACCATCGTTGCTTTTGAATAGGGTTCCAAGGTCCCACACGCTGGTATGCTCCGCTATGTGAGTAGCGCCTGGGACTGCTTGCCAGCCATCTGTTGTACCTACACCATCGCCATCGGCGAATCGCACATTTTTCGCTGGGGTTAGCGCATCCTGCGATTCCACAGAAGAGCTTGTCGTGTTCAGGACTGCCGAAGACGTCTCCGATTCGTAAGGGCCACAGTCATTGATGAGCCTCCACGGACTGGAGTCTACACGCTGACTCGAATCTTCCTGCTTTCCAAGGCAATTTGTATTGTCTCGGGGATCGTCGCCGATTACACCACCCGGGACTCGGAACACGATTCGCCCGAAATCATACGATGCTTCGACGTGTTGTAATGGTTCGTTCCCGACTCGAGTGGGGTCAGGAGAAGTTTCCCACTGTTCGCCAGGGAACCTACTGGCATTCACGAAATGCTGAGAGTCCTTCGCATCACGTATGAGCGATCCGAGTCCGACGCGATCGTGCGGGTCTGCGATCCCACGCTGGTTCTCGCCCTGCTGGGAAACTGTCGGCGGTACGTCGAATTCCATCCCAATGAAACTGTCATCGTCGGATATCACAATGTCGGTCGAATCTCCATCGTCGGGTACTTCGTCCCGGTCGACCAGCGTCTCCAAGCCTTCCGATTCGGAAGCCTGTCGTTCGCCAACGTAGACCCTCACTTGACGATCTTCCGAGTCGAATGGGATGGCCTCTCCGCTCACACGTATAAGCACGATACGTGGGATTGACTGATGTGCCGACTTGTGGGTAACTCGTCGGAGAACCCTACGAAGCCCGTATCGAACAAGGAACCAGGGCGGCATAAACAAACTTGTGTGAAGGAGTCGGGAGCGATCCAATAGCCCTGGAGTAACTGATTCGTAAAACGACACGTCCTCGAACCAGTGATTGACAAAGGATGGTATCTTTTCGCGCGGTCAGCGTTCGTGTGGGAGATAAGCCGACGCTCGTACCATGAGAAGCATATACAAATGCAACAGCGAATGAAGGTAAGCGACACCAACTAGCACAGGACAAAAGCTAAGCCCGCGGGCTCCATAGGAATCTATGTTAGTTGGCACGTGACCGGCCTGGTCGCGACGACATTAGATAGGTTACAGGAGCGCAATGCAACCTACCTCGACTTGCTTTGGCTGTAGCAGCGGTGAAGGCTCGTCTTCGCGTTGAACCGGTGTGGTATCCAGAGACACGTAGAAATGTGGCAATTCTGGCTCCACCGAAGAAGCGTCATCTTGAGCACGTTCTGAGTGGTCAACACTACAAGTAAGATTGATTGGGGAAGGTGTTTGAAAGAAAAAGTCAATCGAATTGGTATAGTTTTGCGGATCGTAGCCCTGAAGTACACGAGCGGTTGGTGTGGGCTTTGGGCCGGCTTCGAGGAGCAGTGGGGAAATGGCCGACAACAGGGGTTGTGGTGCATAGTTCCAGAAGGATCGTTGTAAGCCACCCAGGAAAGCAAGCAAGTGCGCAAAGAGTACTCTAAAAGAGAAATTCGCCATCGATGGGCGGGTAAGAAGGTATGCGTAACCCAGGGAAAGATATGAAGTTGAAAGTAGTACAGGGCACACCATGACGCTGGGTTTGAACGCGTCGCCGTCACGTGAAGAAAAAATCAACCTACCCTCAAGCGCTAGCCTGAGTAGTATTGGAAGGTATGATGCTAAGATTCTCACACAAGTACAACAGTTTTTCCGTTGAATACGAATCTATTTTCTGAGATGAATTCACGGAAATACACGGAAGTACAGGCCACGACGAATATTACAAGGTACGTGACCACCAACTAGTATACTGTCTATACAGCACTCCGACTTTGGACGCACAATCATCCAGCCAGATTGGTCCCAATCAAACATCCTGATTCTCAGTAACCGGAGACGAGGACAATTCTATCAACTGTCACAACCGTCTATGGTATGGACGTCTGATCTGGAAGCTTTTTCTCGAGTACGGTCTCGAAGACGATTTCGGTGTTTCTTGTATGGGTCTTCATCATGGTACTACTAATGAGCATGATAACTCGAGGAAGTGTAAGGGAGGATACGCACCTCTTCTCTTGATTGCAAGGTTAGGAAATTCTCCTGTTTTGTAAAAAATATCATTAGTTAGAAGTATGTCATGACAAGCCGTTTGAGGTGATCTGCTAACCCGACGCTCAGCGTAAGGAGACCCATCAAACTCTAGACCACTTGAGTCTCGAGCTCTAGATATCAAGGTAGACAATAATGAGTTTGTGTAAAACTTTGCAAGCGGCAGGACAAAAACCAGATGCCTAGTATTCGCAGCTTAGTGAGAACAAAAAGAAAAAGGAACAAATCACCAACAGCCCGTTAGTCTGAGGTATATTTAGCTTCTGAACACGTCCGTGGAGAACGAATAACACTTACCATGGCCAGATACACCGAGAGATCAACGATTGTCCATACCGTTGTCAGGAGTCCGGTATGCAAGGTTACTAGGAAAAGCATTGAACTGGAGAGTATACAGTGAAGGAAACTACCGAACGTCGTATAATCTTCTTGATTACATGGTCGGTGTCAGCAAAACCCGTGCAAAAACCCCTCTAACAAAGGATACGTGACTCGTCACCAAAATGTTATGAAGGACGTACCAGAGACAATACGAGCGAAATTGTGATGAGGAGATTATCCGCTGCTGACGCAGAAAGCCACATAATAACAATTGACTTAAAGCTATGGAATTCTGTGAACGTAGGCACAAGGTTGATTGCAATAGTCGTGCCAATGCCGCATACTGCAGGGATGGAGTTGTTTTAAATATGGGGAATAGAAACGGCTTACTTACACATCCCGGCCAGCGCGAGAGCGACAATTATGGTGACCAGCAGTCTACTCTGTTTGAGAACCTTGATCCTCCAAGCAAAGAATAACTGAACTAAAGCCGAGGTGACGCCCTTGCTCGGAGGTTTATACTACATAAAGGTATGCGATATTCGTCACTCACGGTTGTAACAGGAACTTAGAAACACCAGGGGAGTCAATAGATGATCATCAAGGACATTGAAAGTTCCTACCAGTGGAAAATACTAACAGTGTCGGATCAGCAAACCACCGCATCACTAATTATAGTGGGCAACTTACTCCAATTCGCTATAAATAACACATTCGAATCCCCTGGATGGTTGGTTAAGAAGTACTCACCCACACAATACACAGCGAAACAACTCACCAAAATGAGTAATGAGAGCGTCGTACATGTAAACGAACTCCAAAACAACATTGAGGGTGTCCAATGCAAGTAAAGATGCAACCTAAGAGAGCGTGAGGACGAAAGACGCAACATTCGAAGAATTGGTCATACGAAGAGTTTGAACCAAAGGCCATCACTATGATAGGAAGATCATTACACCAGTCAGCAATTCAGCCGACAAACGCACCTCTTATAGCACGAAAAGTAAACGAGCGATTGAGTTACCACCACACCATACAGGATGGCATCCAGCACGAACCCCACAAGCATGGGTCCCAACCTGCGAAATGACAGTCACCACCTGGGCCAACGCACACGGTATACAAGGCGAGACGAACGAGACACCCGCCGGTGAGGCCATGTTGTGCGGATAATATCCACGCTGCTGAGTACCAGCGGTGGAAACACCCAGTCGAGTTGGTCGCGGTGGAGAGTACGAAAGAGAGGAGAATAACGGCCTGAGGGATAACTCATTGTGCGGGTGAAGTCCTTTATGTTACCGTGACCTGGTCGCGATGAGTATATCCGACCTCAGGGTAAGTTGTTTAACGGCAGGGTGGCCTAGTATTAACCCACGGTACAAGGAACTTACGAAACATTCTACCCTGACTTGTCCTTTGACAAAGTCCTGGTCTGACAATTAATACCAGAGTCCAGACGCCGTCAACTTCATATGCGCTGTATTTCTCGTACAGAGATTGTGGCATGAGACGACCACGAGGTTGTAGTGCTATGCAATGCGGGAGATTATTGTGACGGTCCGGAACGCTCATCGCCAGTGGCAAGTCTGTGAAGAAAAGTTCACGTCAACATAAATTAAAATTGACACTCGCAGACCGGGGAAACAAACACTAATTAATTTCTCTCCGCCCATCTTCATTCTCCAGTGTTCAACGTCCTTTCTCACACGCGCTTTCCTACCACTGAAGTTCGTCCCTACACGAGTACTGGCATACTCAAAACCCAGCACCTTGACCCAGTCAGCGGGAGGAGTCAACGTCATCCACATCCGCATAATTAATTTCCGAGGGAAGGGAAACCTCGAACCATGCCATAACGGCCGCGAAGTTGTCGCCGAAACAAGCCGAAATATGTACCCTTGAAATGGACGCCCATACCTACTAGACATTGTCGATCGGCTCAGTGGCAAAGCCCATTACATTTTGATATAGTGTGTATTACTGTAACATACAACATGTTTTCTTGGTGCGTTACAAGTCGGAAGTTTGTGGCTTCCTCGGAATCCTAACAAGCCGTCAGATGCACATATTCTGTGCAGGGCTACGATAACTCAATTACTACAAGCGAATCAGTCGAGAGCGGTGACTGGCTACCCAATAATCAACTCCCGTCAAGTATATCATCGCTAGTCATGTCACTGATCGGTAGGCTGGGCGACGGGAAACTCACGTTCGCCTAAGATGCTCTTCAAGAACATCCTTCCATCCAGCCAGTTCACCACGGGATTCATCCAACCTTCTCATCTTCCCTCCGACGTCAACGCTCATCCGCGTGAGCCATGACATATACTTGACCCTCTTAATGGCGTGGTTCGTTATGCAACACCAGACGACCCCCTCCCTTGAGAAAATTTCCTTCCAGGTCTCCTTGCACCCTTCGGCACATGGAGAGCGCAGACCAAGAATGCGCAAGAACGTGCGCCATACTACACGAGGGAGGTAATGGTGTAGTGGTGGGTCTAACCCTGTCGTCGGTAGGGCAGTTTGTGAGTGGAAAACACGGCACCAGCTGACACCCTTACATATGATGTCCGTCGCGTTGTCACTGATCAATGTTCCCAATGACCCAATGTAGTTTCCGTCAACGATCCAGCCTCGGGTATTGTGCACTATCAGGGTGCTGACTTTTTCTTTGAATTCGTCGTTCTTCAACCTTTGCCATCCTGGGTTCCAAGCCAGTCCATCGAGGGATATGTGTGGTAGGTTCAACTTGGCTGAAAGATAGGCACCGAGCGAGGACTAGGGGCATATGTACCGAAGGGATTCCCGAAAGTGGTTTGTGAGGCTCACCTTGCCCGTCCCTGCGAGCAGTCCTCTGTGGCGACTGAAACATGTGAAACTCACGTGGAACTGACGTACCACTATTTCCTATCAAGTGTATTCTATAATTCCCGTGCCCGTCACCGAGGAGAGGCGAGTTGAAAGTTGACATGATAGTCGAAGACTCGAAGACACCTTCAAAATGAATTACTTAACTCGTAAGAAAGAAATACCTTACTTTAGACAGTCAAACTGGATGACTCACGACGTTCCTGTGACGGGACTTGTGCGGAACCGCACTAGCAAGTGTCAACGCTTAGGACCAGTACAGCCTCAACATGTGCCAGCGCGTTGATGCTTAAGCGCTCATTTAGCAATGCTTACACCCTAAAAGCAGTCGAACTTTGAAATGAATGTCACATTAATAATCATGTCAGTCAGAACGACTGTCACTTTCTGACTTCGAAGCATAATTCTGGTTTGGGAAGATTAAGTATGGATCACCAACCTGTGAGGGGGGACTGACTGCACGCCATCGTCGAACGTTGAACACCCAGCAGTAAACAATCACATACGTACATGAAGCGAGCTACACTCGCTTAAGATGCGTATCAAGATCACCCTTCCATCTGGCCAACCCGCCACAGGACTCATCCAATCGTCTCACCTTCCCTCCAACGTCAACAGCCATTTGTACGAGCCATGCTCGGTACCTGGTTCTCGCAACGCCATGATTTGTTATACACCACCAAACGATGCCCTCGCTCGAGAAAACCTCACTCCAGGTTTCCTTGCAACCTTCGGCGCATCAACGTGCGCCACAGCAGACGAGGAAGGTAGTGGTGCAATGGCGGATCTAGCTCTATCAGCAATCGAAAAGGCGGTCAAGTACAACACGAGCACATGAGTTAAACTCACATATGATGTCCTCCGTCGCGCAGTCGGAAACCGTCGTCCCCAACGCCTGAGTATGATTTCCATCCATAATCCAGCCTTGAGCATTCTGCGCCATACAGGCGCCGACTTTTTCTTTGAATTCGTCGTTGGCTGCCATTTGCCATCCTGGCTTCCACGCGCAAGGTCATCGAGGGAAATGTGAGGTAGGTTCAGCTTAGCGGAAAGGTAGGCGCCAAACGTGGTCTAGGGAACGTAGTACGAAACGTCCCACAGAACCCCAAACGACATTCCCAAGACTCACCTTGCCCGTCCCTATGAACACCCCCTCAGTGGCGACTGAAAGACGGAAGCTCATGTGGAACCGACGTACCACTGTTTCCTACCGTGTGCGGCACGGCAGGATCAACAGGAAGACCCATGGTGTGGGTGGAAAGCACACGAGTCGGAGTAGTGCTTGTGAGAGCTTGAACTGTGAGGGTGGATGAGGTTGAGTCCAGTACAAAGTTATCGCGTTCGAGGTGACTTGCAGACTCAACTACTTCATCCCTACTTGAGAGCCCAAGTGGAGATGGAGTAGTTGAGTCTGCCAGTCGGGTTCGTAAAAGTCCTGGGCTGGCTCGCAGTTCCGTGGCTGTGTCAATACCACGCACGCTGACACCGCATTTGTGACAGCTGGGCAATGATGTAATCTCACTGGTCAAGGAAACTTCAGAATATCGCAATCTAGGTGGACGCGTGGACCACAATGGTCATTTAGAGAATTCGTCACCAAGTACCTCGAGGTCACTTCGGCGATCATCGCGACCCGATTGCGAGAGCTCGGGAAGCACTGCTTGCACACAGGCATTATTTCTTACCAAGAACTGAAACCGCCTCAGCGATCTCAGAACAGGCGCAAGTTGTACTTTGCCCCGACTACAAGTATCACAGGGATTCTGTCGCCGTACGATTGAGAATCAAGCTCGGGTTTAGTGGAGACTCACACAGGGTTTGTTGGTTCAACTATTATGATAAAATTTGGTATCCTCTCTATTATTAACGGAACCATAATTCCAGTCTGCCGATAAGGAATGACCGGTCCTAATACGTTGGCGACGACTGGAAACTCCCCGGCATGGGATATATAATGGGTTGCCAACTGGGCCTCCCGGAAATAGTCACGTAGATACGCGAAGTGATTTACATCTGTCTGAGGTGCTCATCGAGATTGTCCTTCCAGCCAGCCAGCTCGCCACGGGATTCATCCAACCGTCTCATCTTCCCTCCGACATCAATGCCCATTCGTATGAGCCATGCTCTGTACTTGGTCCTCGCAACGCTGTGATTTGTTACGCACCACCACACAATGCCTTGTTTCGAGAATACTTCCGCCCAGGTCTCCACGCAGCCCTCTGCGCATGGCGAGCGGAGACCGAGAAGGCGCATCAACGTGCGCCACAGCAAACGAGGAAGGTAGCGATGCAATGGTGGATCCAGCCCTATTAACAATCCGGGTCAAATGATGGTCAAGTACGACACGAGCTCCTGGGTCGGGCTCACATATGATGTCCGTTGCGTTGTCGGGGACCAACATTCCCAGCGCGTTATAGTTTCCATCAATGATCCAGCCTCGGGCATCCTTCGCCATAAAGGCGCTGACCTTTTCTTTGAATTCATCGCTCTCCAGTCTTTGCCATCCCGGCTTCCAGGCGAGTTCATCAAGGGAGATGTGGGGCAGGTTCAACTTGGCGGAAAGATAGGTGCCAAGCGTAGTCTAGGAGCGGTCATTGTACGCCCCGCCAGGAACTCCAGATGGGGTTTGCAAGACTCACCTTGCCCGTCCCTGCGAACACTCCCTTCGTGGTGACTGAAGCATAGAAAACTCATTTGAAACTGACATACCAGTGTTTCCTACCACGTGTACTCTTAAGCTTCCATTCCCGTCACCGAGAAGAGGCGCGTTGGAAATTGACATGATCCTGAAAAACAAGAGGTATACTGAGAGGAATCGGGGTACGATGCCCGTGGTATAACTTGAACTTCCTCCGAGGCAGTGCGTCACCGCAAGGGTGCAAGAACAGCCCCAGTCGGCGGTTGCTGTAATCCCCCCACTCCTTGACGGCACATTGAATCATTAGAAAGATGGATACTACGTACAATCTGAGATATATATGAAACTATGAGACCTCCTCCATATCCTCATCATCGTCTTCCTCGTCATAATCATCCATGGCCACATCACCGTTCATCCCGGAGCTTGGACCAGGAACGTTTTCCGCTTTGACCTGCGAAACGGAGAATTTAGCTTGGTTCGGAAATTTTAGCAAGACCACACCGACCCCCTCCCTAGCGAATATTTCCGAAAGCTCCCACATGCCATTGTACTCTCCACTCCGATGAAGTGTACCGATTTCGTTGAGTACCTCTTTAAGGTAAACTTCGGGTTGTTGGGTCCGCTCCCTGAGAGGCTTAAAGCTCCAGCGCGGTTGCTCGCGGAAAAGTTGGAACAACAAATCAAGCAGCTGATTTCGTGGTAAACGTGCCATGCGCTCAAAGGTACCCTTGACAGGTTTTGGTTTGGTTTTCTGATAAAAACCGTGAGTCGATTCCGCGAGAACGAGAAGCGGATACTGACAATCATATCAGCGAACGAGCCGCTCGCTACACCACTGCTCAATCTGTTGATTCCGCCACGGCCGCCGCTAAGACCCGCCTCTTCAATCATCCGAATTTGTCTTCGTGGCGTGTTATATGCGCGACTTCTCTCCCGCATTTGTCGCCTGTATGATTCGTTGAATAGCGGCCGTAGACTACACTCATGTTTGATACGACCCGTCAAAATGGTGGTCCGTGCGCGAGGATTATATGCATGTGCTGCGGCTGTCCCAGGGGGAGGAGGGACGGGGTCTTTTGGACGTTCGGCGACGACGAGTTGGTTTTCCACGGCTTCGTTCACCATCTCCAACTCGTACCTATCCACATGGACACCATTCTCTCCGGCAGGTATGTATGCGGCATCTGGGGGGAAAGAAGGCAAATCGGATGCACGAGGGGTTGGATCGTTCGGGTCGGGAGGTAGGAAGAGGAATATACGTGGTGAACGACCGGAGGGACCGACAGCGTTTTGATAGATGCGTATTGTAGCAAGGTGAATATCCTCCTTATCGATGTTCGCCCATCGTGCCATCAAGTGCTTAGGTATCTTTTAAAATGAACGTAAGACGTGCGTGAAAAGAACGAATCTCCAACGAAGAGGCTGCTTCTAACTCTCAGGTGTTGAACCCCGTCGGTACTCACCTTGACTAGCCAAACTCTCCCATTGCCTCTGTCCAGCATAAGCTCCTCATCAGGGTCAGGTTGTGAATCCTCCTCGTTAGGTGCATCAGGTTCGAATCGCTTCTTTTCGTCCTCGACGGTTATATCGTCCATGTGAAAGGTGCGACGGATCAGCGCTGCGCGCGCGTTATTTGGTTGGTTGACCAAACAACCCTCATATTTATTACGTAACAAAAGACAGGGGCCTAATTAACTAGCATTTCACGGACACCAGTACTAGTCCCGAGCGGTGATTTACAGAAGATCCAGTTGGACCACCACCATGACAGCGATGGGAATGGTAGACAGCATTGTCATACCCACTCTGTGTCCAGTTTATCAGACGACCAAAAACCTCTAGTCCTACTAGTACCGCGGTATCAATGGCTTTACACTTCCAGTAGTGATCTGCTTAGGGCTCGGGCCTCAGTTAGCCCGGCCTGAAGCCGTGTTGGTGCAGCTTGGGAACTCATGGCAACTTGCTTGCAGAACACAGATTTCTTCCTGGCAGTTCGTCTGGGCTGCGTCCGACTGCTTCGACTCGATCAGGTACGGCTACATAGGCAATGTGGGCTGATCTATCACTCTCCCCACCGCCCCCTCATCCCTCGCCCTCGCCCACACCCCATCAGCGTGTAAACGAGCGCATTCGCGAGCCCGCACAATCACCTGTGCTTGTGAACATGCTCGTTTGCGCATTGAGCACACGATCACAAACACAAGCTCGTACGCTTTATTCATGTTCGCGATCTTGCGATCTTGCTAGTGCATTGGGACGACTCACGGGTACAGGTCAGGCGTGCGTACGGGTACGGGTCAGACGGGCGAGGCGATCAAGATGTGAAAGCGCGTACGTATCAGTGCCATCCATCATATCACGACTTCAACCCCCTAGATGGGAACAGCCACCGAAGCCGCGGTACCAGGGTTCGGCCTAGGGCTTTCGAAATCCCAAGCCGGGCCATGAGCCCCTGGGCGGTCCGGACTCTCATTGGGAGGATTTTATTTCGTAGCCTCGCATTGACAATGCAGCGACCGGCAACGCGGACCCAAATATTGATCCGTACTCAATTCTCATGCTAGTTTTGTCCCAGCTCGTGTAGCACCTTGGCAATAGTACTTAGACTGCCGTAACAAACCCTTCAGCTTGAATTTCGGGGCGGGTTATCGGTTTTCCGCAACGCTCACACGTAGTCTGCTCACCAATCTCGCGGAGGACATGTGCGACGTACATATGTTGCAGTCTCAGGTTAGCTCCGACACCAATGGATACGGGCCCACCGCCGACCTTATCTTGCTTCCGGCTCGATTTCGACCACGGCCTCCGCAGTCTTGTCCCGCACCCCCTTCAAGAACTGCGCCAGATGCGTCCCTCCCGTTCCCTTCAGCGCGGGCCCCTTCTCTACTCCAGCTTCCTCTGCATCGTGTAACACCGCCCTCTCCCGACTCGCCGGTCCGATAATGTATATCGCGACAATCCGGATATGTGCGTCCCTGAACTGTTTGACGGAGTGCACGGCCTCGTTGTATGCCTCGACGAGCTTCGGATTTCCACCAATCACTAGGTCCCGTACCGGCCTCGGGTTAGCGGTCAGGTGACGCAAGAAGTCGCGGTGATGCCTCGGCATGTAAATCTGCATCCGACGAAGCAACGTCCACCTGTCGTCGTGAAAGGCGACCTCGCCCGTGCTGCGGTTGTCGAGACCGAGAAAAATATCGAGCGCATGGATGAGCGCGCTCTGGCCAGCGCTCGGTCCGGACAAGTCCGTCGGTGGTTCCATCTCCGGGTGTTCGTCGAGCCCCTCGAAGACCCATGTTCTGTGCATCGGATCGGAATCTTCGCCGCGGAACCAGGGCCGGATGTTGTGGTAGAAGAACTCGGGATCGCAGCCTTTCCTGACGTCCAGCAATATGCCCGTCAGATCGTCCACGACGTGGGCGAGTTGGTGGAGGTATCCCGTGATCCGCCGTACGGCGATCGCGTCCCCGACGAACATTTCGTCCATTGTTGCACGCATGAGTTTGAGGGCCTCGACGCCCCTGATTTCGATGCGTCCCGAAGCAAGGTAAAATTCTTGCTCGTCGTTTGTACCTGTGAATAGATCCTGACTGCGGAGATTGTCGAGCGCGGGTGGGCTCGTCTCTTCCGTGGTAGATTTTAGACGCCAGTTATAGAGAACGGTGTCGGAGTAGGTTGCGATGGGTGGGAGCTGGAGACATGCCGCAACTTCCAGGAGAGGGATGGAGATACTACGTGGGATGCGGATCTCGGCGTCAAGTGGGAGTGTGTGGATATACACGTGCATGATGAAGGTGAGCACATGATGGGCTCGCCGTAGTAACAACTCGGAAGCTATCAGGCCCTTCGTCGATAGTATGGGTAACTGAGACCGCATTCGGGAATAAACAAAAGGGGATGAGAGAGAGAGAGAGAGAGAATCACTCACTTTGTTGCGGACGCCTTCTCGCCATGATGCAGAGGTCGCCATCTCGTCTTCAGTTAAACTCGGTTTCACTGCAAGTTGCAGTTCTGCAGACATAGCCTGGTCGAGAATCGCCTCCCATGGTTCCCATTCGATGGGAAGACGAGTAATGGGGGGATCTGGGGGCATGAAACCAGTTCGCGCATCGACATCGAAATCGTGTGCGGCAAGAGTTGTTGTGTCAACAAAACCGTCCGCCGTACCGGAGAGGAAGTCTAGGCGAGGTTGGTTGAGGAAATGACTGGAAGGAAGTGGGCTCGACATGGCAGATAATCAACTAACATGTATCTAGCCGAAAACGACCCGAGCGTGGATAGTGACAGCGCACTTGTAACGCCGTCCTCAGTCGGGCGCAATTTATTAGTGATCAACAAGTTTGCGCATATCTAAATTTGCATCATGTCATCTTATGACGTAATATCGCTGACTGCATGATATTGATTTGCACGCTTCGGTGCCAGGAACGGTTCAGATACTGATTGGAGGGAGGGGAAGTGTCGCGGTACTACTAGCATCGGACCACTCGTTACGTTGGACCGTCAACTATATATTATGAACCACGATCCCACGTCGCGGTGGAACTCACCCGTGCGATTTTAGACGATCTGCTGACTAATGCAGATACTTCTGTGACCCGAAAGCTTTCCTCTCCGCTATTTCAGCTCTTGCCAGTGATGACTTCCGCCACACAACGGAGACCACAAACGTTGATGCCCACTGACGGATCCCGTACAGTAACTCTTCGAGATGCACAACCACGCCCAGAAGATGGTGCTGCACTCGACAATGCAGGACCATCCACAGCAGAACGCAACACAGCCGTCGGCGTACTCAAGCTCCGTGGTGTCCAACGGCGTACGCGCCGGCGTGTCGCTTGGGATTCTGACGTAGTCGACAACGAAGGATGTGGGAAGAAGAAGTCGAAGAGTAAGCGTTTGCGTCGATGCCTGTGAGTCGACAGCCAACTGATCTGCACGATTTGCTTGGTAGTTTGCTGTATCTACCATAAACCCCGCCGGTTCGACGAATCGTCGTCCGAGTCCGAGTCTGCGTCCTCAGACTCAGATTCGACGGGACGAAATTCTGACAGTGGCCGGGCTCGCCCAACGATTCGCTATCGCCACGCGTCCCACGGACATGGATGCAGACACAACACCGCGCATCAGGAAGGGCGCGGAGAGAATGTACACGAGTTACAACAGTCGGACTCGGACGTGAATGCATATGAGAAAGCACCGAAGCGGAAAAGCTAGGTGAGCAAAAAATGCGAAGGTTGCTTCTTTGACTGACGCACTTCCTTCGAAGGTCTGCATGCCGTATTGACATTATACCAACCGCGAGTGGGTAATGACTCGGCGTTAAACGGTTCATCATACAGTACTAGTAGGTCCAGCACTCGGTAGTTGTCTGTCATAGTGAAGCTTATAATAAACGAACCAAGATATCTGCTCACTGCTCTATTCCTCCCTCCAACCTCGCCCTCTCTTGTGTCGGGTGCTTGTCGACCCCTCTCACTCCACCCTCTTAAGTCTGCACTCTCTTGGGCCTCTCAATGTGGCCCACTTCGGTTCCTCCCATTTTCACGTGCTGAACTAAAGTCTCTGTGGGTCCATTTGAGCGCCGTTCATCTTGCGAGTACAAGGCGTTCTTCTTGGCGTCGGTGGGAATCAATGCATTGCCTTGCGATGCAAATTTGGTTGCAATGTATCGAGCGATTGCTCGCGATTCAAAAAGTACGAACCCATCATCATCCTAGGAATGTATGTCGGCGAAATCGAAGGTGATTCCGTGGTTTGATCGAACTCACGATGTATGGGACTTGTCCGAATGGCTGGTGAGCAACGAACCCGGCAGCCTTGTGTTCACCCTTGGCAAGGTCCACTGAGATGAACTCGAAAGGCACGTTCTTTTCCTTGAGAACGACTGCTACACGGAGTGTGCAAGTTGAAGTGGGATAACCGTACAACTTCAAGACCATTCTTGCTCTGTTAGAGGTGTCGAGAGTGATGGGGGGTACACAAAACGTCCATACTTTCGACTTTTATCTTGATCGCGTGGGACGGTCTTTACGCCAAGGATTGCATCAAAATTCGAACCAGCCATGGTTTCTCAAAGATTTACAGGTCAATCGCCAGGAGGTGGGAATGGACATGACTCGAGAGGCAATCAGCTGAGAGACACCACCAACGGTAGGGAATCCATCACGTCAAAAAGACGATACCGAGCGGGGATCAAGAAGATTACTACCTGGAAAGGAAACCTTCGAAGCTCGCAGATTCCACGCAACCAGCATTGTGAGATTCACCCGTGATGATCTATAGGTTGGATTCAAAGCTGGGATGAAGGGGCTAATCGGAAGAGGGGTCAGAAGAACACCACCTAAGGCGAATCAGAGACACCTTGCACTATCAGGTAGTGATCGAACTGACTCACATGTAATCACAGTGCACCAGGGGGGACATAAAGTTATGATCAACGCATCAATTTTCACGATCAGCGAAGACGGACCGTTCGGTTGGGACATGTTCGAAGTGGCCTCATGGGAAGAACAGAAACATCGAGCAGGAGGTTCTCACCATTCAACATGTTGCCTGGCCTTCCGGGCCTCAAGGCCACAGGAGTTCAAGCACTTTGCCAAGGGAACACTGACCCCCAAGTACTCAGACCGACTTGAAATCTGAGCTCGATCTCTTTCCTGTTCGGAACTGGCAATGGACGTACTCTCGGTAAAGTCGCCTGGAAGAGGCTAGTCGCGACGTTCGCCACATCGTGAGAGCAAGAAAACAAACTACCGCGGGATTATGTAAGCAAGTACAGACTGAGTCTATTTTTAAACTGCTCCGATCCCCTTCACAGGTCGTCAAGTCTTTTCGCGATATTTACCGTGATAATTGTCATGTGTCTGTCCGGGTCAACTCTTAGACTGCGGTCTCAAATCGGCCTTCGGGTACCATTCTAAAAGTCGACTTGGACACACGCCTCAATGCCGATGGCATATCTGGTGACAGACTGGTGTGTTGTAGGGAGAACTACAATTAGGCCAGTTTGATGGGTGGACAACACCGTCGAGTCTGTATATGTTCCAGGTCGACCGACGAAGGTTACCCACCCCGCCGGGTCCGAATAGAATGTAGGTAACGATCGCCTCTTATCGCAGAGAAACCACTGGCAGTGCCTCAGCCTCTCAATCAGATCCCATGCGGTGTTAGCAGCGGCACAACACTGCAGTGTCGTCATGATAGGACTTGGGAGCTGTCTCTGTCACTGCTGCGCCGGTCGAAGATCCATAACAATATAAGAGAATCGGCGATTCGAGTCATGTTTTCCTCAGTGTCCTGTAGCACCATTCCCGATAGATCATGCTGGTAGGCCGTCAAATCGTACTGTCTCATGGTGAAGTGACGGGATGAGTCCAAAGAAATGACTAATTGTATTCGCCGCCGCTGGCGGACACATTGTACTTACGACATCCATCCCTTCTCTAGGCCCCCACTGTGGCCGCATCAATCACTGTTCGGACCCTCGTTACCCCAGCCAGGTAAAGTCCCGTATCTACCATCATCGAAGGGATGAGTTAATAAAGCGCAGCTCTAATTAATCAGTTTACCAAAGGCAGGTTGGCCGGGGTATAAAATGATGCGGGGACCGAGCAGTTAGGCATTAGGACGGGATCTCACCCCCATCGAACCCACCAACCGAACGAACCCATTTACTCGAGCATTTCACCATGGTTGTCAAAATTTATGGCCACCCCGTCGCGCCCGCTGTCAGACTCGTAGTCGCAGTGTGCAAAGAGAAGCAGGTGGAGTATGAACTCATCAGTGTCGCCCTGTCACAGGGAGAGCAAAAGACACCCGCATTCAAGAAGTTCCACCCATTCGGTCAAGTCCCATACATAGTGAGAGGTGCCTCCAGGCTGCGTGATATACACTGACGAGCTTGCTTTCCAACAGGATGACGATGGATTCATCCTGTACGAGTCCCGAGCTATTTGCCGGTACCTCGCCCAGAAGTATGAGGGACAGGGAACCCCTAGGCTTATACCAGCTGATCCTCAAGGTGTAGCGTTATTCGAGCAGGCCGCATCTATCGAGTACTGCAATTTCCACCCGTTCGTCATGGGCCTCACCATGGAGAAAATCATCAAGAAGTGAGTCCTTCGACAGTTTTAGGTTCACAAGGACTCACTTGCTACCGCAGGAAGCAAAATCTTCCGGCGAACGAACAAATGGTGGAACAGAGTCTTGAAGCACTGAACCGGAAGCTGGACGCATATAATGACATCCTTGGGAGGCAACCCTACCTGGCAGGAGAAGTAAGTTATAGGTTTCCAATGACCGATGGACAATCTGAGAACCTTTCCCTTTAGAAGCTCACCTTAGCGGACCTCTTCCATCTCCCGTACGGTACCATTTTGTTTGAAGAATTGGGTTACCCTTTACTCGAAAGCAGGCCCAACGTTGCGAGGTAGGATTCCTCGATTTCTTGATCAATTGTAGTCGGCTCAAAGCTGATGATCATAACAGATGGTGGAAGGACATATCAGCCAGACCGGCGTGGCAGGCTGTGAGGACCAGCGCCGCATAAACTCCAACTGGAATCTCTTTTGTATTTGTATTAGAAATATTGGGATCATTGTGTCTGGATGTTGTATTGAAGTAAAACCGTTTGTGGCATGTAGTCGGAGTTTATGAGAAAACGGAACAGCTGATATCATTGCCACAATAATCCTACAGATCAAAGCCTTGAAGGTTTTACAATGTCCGCATACTATCCTGCATGTATTTTTGCAAGGATCTTAGTACCCCAGTTTATCGCGCTCGGACAAGTAATTACCACTCTCACTCTGGGACTGTTGGTTACACCAAGTATAATTTGGTAGCAATCAACCATAAATCACCACATTCGTGGTGACACCCATCAGGAAAATGGTGAAGAGAGGATAATTGATTATAATCACGAAAGGGGGGTTGATAATCAATGACAAGGAATTATAATGGATTATCTTTCCTACCATGCTATATCTTTTCTTCACCATTTTCCT
>JBBPMU010000290.1:3000-31170 GCA_038090475.1 Wakefieldia striispora | reverse complement strand
AATATTGATAATACATATAATAATTTCAACTCTGTAGATATTACAATCTCCAGGTGTATGTTTTCTTTTTTTGTCACTCTGTCATTTTTCATCAACACACATGTCCATAATTAGCCCTCTCTTCCAGAACACACAGTATCACACTCAACAGCACCTACATCCACAGTAAGCACACTCATTTTACAGGTTTCCTTGTCTGATATTGTATGACATACTTCAGTCCTGGTTGCCAGTGACCCCATGGAAGAAAGCACTTCACCTAGGCATTGGTTGGTTTTCAATAAAACTCAGTGATTATACTCACCAGTATTTGCAGATACTGCCATTGTCCTAGAACATTCCTTCTTTCTACACCAGCAAGGTGTTGAAAACCCAATCAAAACAGCAACCAAGCTTTTTGAATCACCTGCAAGAATTCAAAGAGCCAAGAAAGCAATCTCTGAGCTTATTCATCAACTTGAATGCAACTTTGGAGATAAACAGAAAATGACACAGCTCATTACAGATGTGATTTCACAGAATCTTATTTGTGAGCCATTAGCCCTTTTGATCACTATGAATATATTTTGAATATGTCCATATTTTAGCCAAGAACATCAACAAGTAAAGCAATGACTGTAGTGACACAAGGTCTAGAAAGTGAAGTGTTTGAATGTTCTGAAGACTGATGTGTAGACTAGCAGCAATCAAGTCTGTTGGGTTGTCCTGAAACCAGAAGTAATGATTGCTAAGCATCAGGTTCTCCTGCGAGTGCATATTGTACCTTCCAAGTCCGTCTTGCATCATCTTTGTCCCCAATGTCGCATCTGCAATCCGGGATTTGACATACTGTAAGGCCTTTTAGAATGGAGCACGCTTGCCCTCGTGCACACGTGCCTGCAACAGCTTTACTAGGAGATCACGAAGTGTGAGGTACCAGTTGGAGTGAGGCGTACGACATAGGAAATGCCAGGCACGACGATTGCCAGTGCCAGTGTGTGGTTACTACATCAAGTGCGACACTATACGAGACGAGTCGCAAGTGTTGCGAAACGTCGACAGGTCAAGTTGGTGCCAATTTCGTCTCACCCAAAGTCACCATGACCGTCGTCTGACTCTCGCGTTCGACCATGTGGGCCTCCCCCTCGGGTGAGCGCGTCAAGCAACACAGGTTGCGAACGGAGTCGGACGAACCCGTGTCCCCCACGGAACCCGCCTTGCGAGGCAGCCCACCATTCCTCACAGAGCAGATTCCCAGGGCGAGTTTTCGGCCTCCCCGCTGTCACCTCGCATTCCTGAGTCACAATCAGTATGATGACGATCGCAATCAGGATAACAACCCGGAGCCGCCTACACCCGGTCGCGTGATTCACCATCGACGTACACTTTGTACATCCCCTCGACGGTGGGGTGTTTGACGAGCGCGTCCGAGTCCGAGTTCGCGTCACTTTGACGTCGGGCAAGTTCTCGATGGACGGTGCGTCGGACACGTCTACGCAGGGTCATCAACCCCCATCTCCCGAACGCCCGCACACACCAACACTTGACACGCGTATGTCCAATCTCCAAGTGCTCCGTCGTATACATTGGTTCTGTCACGCCCAGAGCGTCCGTTCGGCGCAAAACCCCATCGTGCCGTAGACCAGGGCGAGTCTGACGCCCACGCACGAGCGCGTCCCCCGTCATTTGGGCGAGCGGCCTGTGAACTCTAAAACCACGTCAGGATAGGGCTGGAACGCCAAACGAGTACATACCACGTCTTCCGGCTTGCTCAGAAGCGGGATCGCCCATGCCTCCAAAAGCGCCGGTACGACGACGAGCGTGGCCGATCTGCGATCGTGTTTTGCACGTTCGGGATGATGGGGGTGATCGTTGGATCGTCACGACTGGTCAGACACGCTCTCAAGGGAAAGGATGGGGCAATACAGTTGTACGTACATCCCGGGGTATGCCACACCAGGCGTGATGCTGCGCCGATTCGGATGTCAGTGGGGAAATCGACATGCTTCAATACGGACGCTGACAAGCGATGCGAGCGAAATAAAGTTAAACTCGAGAATGGGCGCGTGATACACCCGTGAACGGCGATTCAATATGTGATCGGGATTGGCTTGAGGAATCCCGTGCTCCCACAAGCGTGGAGGTCATATATGATCACATTGTCGGCAGGCCTTTCGTCGGACTTGGGACAGAGCACCAAGGGGGTGCTCGTCGTTTCCTTGCCAAGTCCGGGATATGCGAATGGGAGCGTGGGTGGCGATGATACGACGGCAGTCCGTCTTTCGCATCATGTTCTCCACTGTGGTGGAGGCATTGCGAGCCGACATTGAGAAACACTGGCTGTTAAACTATGGTGCAATCAGCTGAGAACGCTCCCAATCGGTGTGAGAGGTCAGACGTACGATGTGACCGACAAAGGTCGCCCCGATGGTGAGTGCTTGGTACAGGATGGTATCGCAGTTGACAATGATGGCGATGACAGCGTTGTCGGGACGCACAGCACGCGACGCGTTGACATGCACGGTAAAACTCCACACGGGAGACACGACGGAGACCATTGATGCGCTCATCGTAAAAGATGTAAAATGGACGGGATGGATCGTGCTTTGCGTTCAACTTGGTCATCTCCGATAAAAACAGAGATCCGTCGAGCGGGGGATAGGATCCGCCATAGGGGCACTGTCTGAACGAAACAGCATTTTGCGATTCGACAAGCTTTGAGGCAGTGGGTGGAGAGAAACGAACGGATCCCATGGGTGGTATTGTGCAAAAACAGTGATCAGGACAGTGATGGACGGGGATGACCAACCAGAAAACCTATAGCGATACGCCAACGCTTCCACCCTGGCCCTCCGCGATGATGGAGAGACGACGGGGTGCGTATCTTGTCAGAAGTTTGGTATGCCAACATGTTCCACGGCCGGGCCGGGTCTTGTCGCGTCAACGACTCCCGATGCGCCTTGGGCAGACCATATCTCGGCAGAACCGGAGCCCATTTTCGTATACATATGTAGCCAGTCCCGACATCCCTGGGTTGATCCCCATTCCCACGCTCCCAGGCCAAGCCACTATTTGCTCGGCCAGGCCAACCGAAAAAAAGGCATCATCCGATTACCCACCGTAAACGGCCGAGGCACCCTCGACGTTCGTTGTCGCAATCACGCTTGGACCGAGATGATGGCCGGGGCGAGCGACACCATCGTCGCACGGTAAGACGCAATACCCAGCGCGGAGCCCTCGCCACGATCCTAAGAGGTGGGGTTCGCTCGAGGCGCAGCGACAAAGGAACAAAGAGGCCACTCACGAGGAACGACGCGCCTCGATCTACACCCAAAGAGCCCCACGTGAGAGAAGAACGCTATACCAGTCTCGGGCCTATGAGTAGTACTGTAGTCAGTCGCAGTTGGCAAGACGACAGCGTCGGCTCCAAACCTGAAGACCTGGGCCAGTCTGCACGTCGAGATCGTTACACACAGACGGGATCTGTGCATGAAAACGGAATGCGTTTCGTGCGGGACCGAACTGGAAGATCGCAGGTTGAACGTTGTCGTCAACGCTGGTTGGTCGGTCGCAAGCGGCGGTAACCGAACCCCACGTTGCCTTGGCGCCCTGCCTCAGACCGACAACGTCGTCGATTCGTTGGCTAACAATCAGATAGACATCCTACAAGCAATATCAGCCAGCCATGGTGGACCATCACGCAGACGTCACCTTCATCCAAGAAACCCTCAGCCTGTTCGATGAAAGCGATGGCCGTGGCAGATCATGATCGCCATTCAAGCACATCGGCAAGGCAATCGTATCAGGAGTTGCAATGTTCGTCGAAGTCTCCCCCAAATGGCATGTCGATCCGTGTTATAGATGGTGCACATGCGTTCATGGTTGGACCAAATGTCGACAGGCACCCCCCTCGGCGCAAACCGCGTCGCCCCTCCATCCGATCATACTCGCCCGTTTTCGGGGCCTCACCCCCTTACTCATGCGGATACTTCCTCTCATCGAACGACGACCGTGTGCGTTTCACCCATTCACCGTCGTCGATGTCGCGTCGCACGTCGACAAACACGTCTCCGAGTCTCCGAGTCGTCCTTCATCCACCCAGGAACCCCCCAACGTACCGTTCCCCCCTTTCTTGGCGCCTCGTGTATCTTGACCGTCTCCTGATGAGGTGATGCATAGACATCTACACATCCCCTCCTTTTCCACGTGCCATTCATGCGGTCACACTATGAACAGGCACGTGAAAACCGTCGTCCGCGTTCGCAGATCCCCTGGACATGCCACACGTCTGGGGGGTCCGTCGTGCCCTTCACAAACGCGTGTCCGTCGTGAACAAAGGTAACCCCCCCGCGTTTGACACTGACCCCAGTCAACCCTGCCTGTCTATGCACCTCGTTTTCTTGCCTCGTTGTGCGGAACATGAACCACGCGACAATTCATTCACGCTCGCGTCCAGTTTTAGGAGACCGTCCAAACCCCACCGCGGACACGGATCTAGAACACGATAAGAAGACGCATCTTTCCTCCGATGAACAAGGAGCAGCCGCTGGGTCCGAAGACGGTCCGCAGCGACCTATGAGTGAATGAGATGTGCAGGGCCGGCGGTGGACGCGCTTGGCGAGGCGACATGGAACCGTCCTGTCCCACCGTTTGGGAACTGGGTGTTGCCCTTCCGCATGCGAACGAGAGATAAGACAGTGTCCGCGAGCTGGATCGCGGGACATGTGCACGAACGACCCTGACAATACAGACACTGGCCATCGACATGTGTGAGCGAGCGTATCACTGGGAATGCCGCGTTAGACATGAGAAAAAAAAACGATGGTCCTGTTAGCTAGAGGGTATTCACGCCTCCGGTGCTGAATATAGACGGAACACGCCCACGGGTGACAACGCGCGGTGCCCGGGGCATGTCGGTTCCCCGTCGTCAAGACCGTGGGGGCGTTGTGGCCGTGTCGAGGGATATAGAAGCCCAGGAGGCGTCGTCGCAGTCGCACCTGCACCATTCAAACCCATGAGTTACCCCATGACGCCCAACGGGACGGGACACATCCCCACCCTGTCGTTCTCGTCCACGCCCGCGTCCTCGTCGCCGACGCTCGACATCTCGTTCGACCGGGGAGACGCCGCGCCACCGCCACTCCCGCTGTGGCCACACCGGCTGTCGGCGTCGTTTTCCGCGATGGCGGACCAAATCGCGGCGGCGTCGCAGGCACTGGCGTTGGTGCCGTCGACCGCGTTCAGCGGGTCCGACCTGGGGGCGGAGTTGAGCACGCTCAAGAACCGACTGGAGGGGATCGAGCGCACGCAGGAGCGGATGATGGCCGAGTTCGAGGCCCTCAAGACCCAGTTCACGACGCTGGACACGACCGAGGGGCAGGGCCAGGAGGAGGAGGGCGAGGGTGGGAAACTGGAAGCGCTGGAGAAAAAAGTGGACGAGTTGGCGGAGACGGTGAAGATCGAGTGAGTGTGACCCCTGTTCGTGAGCGAGGACGGTACTGAGAGAGAATGGCAGTCAACAGCGGTTACCTGCGCGTCTGCAAAACTCGCGTGCGACGGTGATGAAGGCCACGCTGAAGACGCCGATCGCAGCGAACGGCAAGCCGGTGGCTGGGTTCCCGACGACGCGGGGCGAGTTTGAGCACATCACGAGTGAGTCACCTGTCAGCGATGCATACACGGTACTAACCCGGAGTAGAGGAACGCTACGAAGCGTTGTTAAAGGGATACGGACTGCCACTGAAAGGAGACACCGATGCGAAACGAGACGCACTGCGGGCATTTGCGGGGATACCCCAAGACGGGCAGTGACATCATAGATTACACCATACAAGGGATCGGATCGAGAAAAATAACAATGGAATATACAGAAATCACCAAAAAAAAAAAAAAAAAATGAATGCCATTCAGACACGTCTTGTTTCGCTCACTGATGATTCCCCCTCGCTCGCCCGTACACGTCCTGCTCGACAACAACGCTCAGTGGGCGTGTGCCGTCGACGATGCCGAGCCCGGCTTCTTCGCCCAATCAGCGCTCGGTCAGTCACCCAAGGTTAGTCTCTCGCATCGTCAGATCGAACCCCCCCACTCACCGCCAGCAAGGTCCTCTGGATCGGGTGTGCAGACTCCCGCGTCCCCGAGTCCGTCGTCACAGGCGCACGCCCGGGCGACATCTTCGTCCATCGCAACATCGCCAAGTCCGTCTCCCGTCTCCTCCCCCCCTTTTTTTCCGTACTCACCCGCAGCAGCCAATTCCACCCGGACGACGACAGCGCGCTCGCCGTCCTCACCTACGCCGTCGGCGTCGTCGGCGTCGAACACGGTGCGTCCCCCGTTTGCATCTCGCGCGAGCACGTGCCCACCCATCCCAGTCGTCTTGGCTGGCCACACGCACTGCGGCGGCGCAGCTGCCTGTCATCACTCTGTCCACTCTAGCACCGACGACACGCTTCCGACGCCCCTCGCTCGCTGGCTCACCCCGCTCATCAACCTCGTCAAGTCCCTCGACCTCTCCAACACCACGCCCGCCTCGGCGCTAGACCTTATCGTACACGAAAACGTGAAGCGCCAGGTTCACAACATCTGCGATGCAGAGCCGATCAAGAAGGCTTGGGGCGACGGAAAGCAGGTCTGGGTTCACGGCTGGGTCTACGACCTCGCCTCGGGCCGCATCAAAGATCTGAACATCTCCCGTGGTCCGGGGAAACAGGCATGAGTCATAGACTAGAACGGAATACTTGTATGCATAACACTGTCCGAATCAACCATAAACTATACTTGGAACAAAAAAAAAAAAAAAGTAATGCACATCAGAACAAGTCATGAACAGAACGAAGCGGAGCGAATAGCACACGGAGATCAACACACTACACAGCACTTCCACCCACCGCCCGTCTCCCCGCTCTGCCTCTCCCGATACCGATACCCACCCGCTGTCCCAGACGGGACGCCCTCCCGCATGAGCATGCTCGCCCGCGTTGCCGCCTCAAACACGTCGTCCACGCCCTCAATCTTGAGCGCAGAACACTCTTTGTACGCACGCGCACCAATCTCGCTCGCAACCTGCTCCGCCTGCGCGCGCGACACATACTTGTCGATATCCGGCGAGTTCGACGACGGACGCAGGTCCGCCTTACACCCCACCAACAAGATCGGAATCGTCGGTCCACATATACTCCTCACCTCTTCGATCCACTAGCAACACACACACGTTTCAGCGCCCCATCCGGACACCCCCCTCAACCGAGAGAACGCACCTTGACAGACACGTTGTCGAGCGAGTCCGGCGTATCGATCGCGAACGCGATCAGAATGACGTGCGATTTCGAATACGAAAGCGGTCGTAGACGCTGTCCGAACGTCCAAGTCACGCTCACCCCCGTACAACACGTCCCAACGTACCTCATACTCCTCCTGTCCACTGTGGTCCCCCACCCGCACCGTCAGACACACGGCAGCAGCAGCGAAAAACGACGTCCACGCACGCAGTATCCCATAATGCCAACTGGACCGGCTTCCCATCCAGCCGAATCTCCGCCACGTAGTTCTCAAAAATGGCTGAGGGGAAAAAAAAATAGAACACGTTAACCACCGTCCGCCACGCGCCAACATGCTCAAGCGTACTCGGTTGCTGTCCCATCGAATCGAGTTAGGACCGAGGGGAAGACGACCGCGGGCACGGCCACAGGGAAAAACAGCGGTCAGTCTAAACCTTCTCCGGTAACCCAACACGGGAGAACCACAGCACGCACGTATTCCTTTGGGAACTCCCCCAGCGCAAACGAACACAGCAGCGAGGTCTTGCCGCACGCACCTGCACCGCCCCAAGACCCAGAGACGATCAACGTTGACACCGACACCAGAACATCCAAACGAGACCAGACACGAGGACGATCAGCCGACGGGTAGGACACGCAACCCAAGGCCAACTCACCATCGCCGACGATGACAAGTTTCCTCCGAATCTGAGACGTGGTCAGTTTTCGTGCTTGCACGCCACATCACTAGGCACGACCGACCGGATTTTGAGACGACATGATGCTGCACGACACGTAAACAGGGAAAAAAAGAGACGGTTTGAACCTGTGATCAACAATGAACTGGTCGTCGACGCTACCACCACCGACGACGACGCCAACGACGCCAAGGATGAAAGAAAGAAGAAAAGAGAAGGGACGAAAAGGAAAAGAAGAGGAGTCCAAGTGGTGAGAGAGGGAGGAGAGAGGGTTTGGTCGCAACAAGCCACTCGCGGTGGATGCAGCCGCAGCTCTTTCGGCACCTGCCCAACTGCCAATGACACCACAATCATTACGTAACTCACATCGCCTCCTTGCGGTGCACCGGTCTCGGACTCGTGTACCCGGGAAAAATCATGTTAATTAGAGAACAAGAATGTACAACAATAGCGTGCGTGTGTAAGAAAAAAAAAGGTGTGCTTGACTGGGTAGCAATGTCTCATTGGCTCTTGTAAATGGTCTGAGCCAACACGTGAGCGGAAACGCCAACCCACACACAACGATGCATACCTTGATCTCCTGCTCGAAGTGCTTCGCGACCTTGCTCCGCTGCACCTTTTGCGCAGCAGTCACCAGCCCGTTCTCGGGCGTCCACTCCTCCGCCGAAAGAATCACCGCCTCGAGCATCTCCATCGGCTTAAAGTCGTTCTTCTTGCCCACCGAATTGCACTCCTTCAACACTAGGTCCTGCACTGCCTTTTGCTGGCACAAATCCGCGAGCGACGCGGTCGCATCCACACCGGGCAGCGGCTTCTGCTGCAGCGCATGGTGCAGATGGGCCTCGTGTGGGATGATGATCCCAATGGGCTGCTTCGCCTCGGCAGAGGCATGCACGCAGATGTTCGAAACCAGGTTGCACGACTTGTATACCGCTTCGAGACGTTCCAGCGCAATATACTGCGCATCACCGTCAGAAACAGCCCATCCCAATAGAACCCGCGCAACGTACCTCACCGCCTTGCAGCTTCACCAGGTTCTTGATCCTACACAACGTGATATAGAATCCGCAGTTCCAAAACGCCGAACTGCAACTCACCGATCAATCAGGCTCAGCGTCCCGTCTGGATTCCACTGTCCGACATCGCCCGTTCTCAACCACCCGTCCTTGGTAAAGATCGTCTCGTCCTCGTTCAGATCACGTCGCTTGTAATATCCCTTGGTCACCGCGGGACCCCTAATACAAACCTCCCCCTGAGGCGGGTTCCCCGTCGCTTTGTACCCCGCCTCGGGGACATCGATCAACTTGATCTCGATGCACGGCGACGGAAGCCCAACAACACCATACTGCATCAACTCGGGCGGCAGCACAGCGCACATCGCACACGACTCCGTCATCCCGTAACCTGCAGTCGTTCTCAATCCTCCCTCCTACACGCCAAATAAGAAACACACCTTGGAGGACCGTCACCAGAGCCACCGACAAGAATTCCTGTGTCTCCCTGCTCAGGGCCGCGCCGCCACTCAGCGCAAGACGAAGGCGCCCGCCTGTCGCCGCTTTCACCGAACTCAGAATCGCAGCGTCCACGACATCGCTCAACAGGGGAACCTTGGCCTTCTTGACGGCGATGGCACCGTTGAAGATGTACTTCTTCCATGTCCCACTCGCGTTCACCTTGGAGAGAATACCCTTGCGAATCATCTCCCAAACCTGTGGCACTCCAACGAGAATCGTGGGTTTGAACTCCGCAATGTCACCCTTGCAATTCCGAACCGAAGCATCCGTCAACGTCTTGACACGGCCATACCCCGTCTTCATCCCACACGCGTACAGCGTGATCTCCACCACGTACTCCAAGATGTGCGCAAGGGGAAGGTACGCGAGGAACGCGTCGTCATGACGGATGTGGTGCCCCAGCAGGTGGTAGACACCCCCAATCGAGGCCACTACGTTCGCGTGCGTAAGCACGACACCCTTGGGTGCGCCCGTACTGCCACTCGTGTACATAATCAGCGCCACATCCTCTGGTGAAGGCTTCCGGGCCTCTAGGATGTCCATCGGTTCGTCCCTGCCAAGTGTACGCAGTTGTTCCATCGACGTGACGATGATGTCGTCACGAGTATCACGAATTTGGTTGAGGAACGTCGACTTGGCCTCGCCATCGTAGACGACCAACCGAACAGACGGCGTGTCCCTGATGACACGTGCCAAGGTGGGGAGGAGGTCGCCATTGGTAAAGACACCGACACAGTCGGGCTCGTTGAGCGAGTGCATGAGACCGGCCTCGCCGAGGGTATCGTAAGCAGTCGCCACAGTTGTCGAAATCGCCGTACACGCATGCGACATGAGCTGCCAATTCATACTAAAGAAGAAAACCAAATGAGCCACTAGTTCAAGTGAACGAGACCCGAGCAACGCACCTCGTCTGCGCGTAAATGTTGAACACGTCCCCCTTGCCAATGTTGTGATGCAACAAGCCCCGGGCCAGCTGCGAGATACGGGTCTGAACGTCGAGGAAGCTGATGTAGTGGTAACTGCTCAGCTCGAAATACTTCCACTTCTTGGTCTCCGTTACTTCCGTTCCGCCGACCATCTTCTTGACCTCCTTTTCCTCCTCGTGGGTCCGCAAGATGGTGCGCGTCCCCAGGGCGTCACGGTTACCGTGCATCCGCGCAGCATACGTGATAACGTCTGGAAGCACCTCAATACCTTCAAAAGGCCGGGTCACCAGTCTGTCAGCGGTAATTGCTAACCGACGAACGGCGCCCTCGCCATCAGAGGGCACGACTACGGAGCCCTTGCCAAAAAAGTTGCTCTTGGTGGAGTTCATGGATGTTCGTCGTCAGACACAGCCTTTCCCGGACCCACCGCTTTAAAAGAACCCTGAATCACGTGCCTCGCCATCTCTTCAGGTTCCAGGACCGTCCCACATCGGCGAACCGAACCTAATGTGACTTCGGCTGGCGTTTTTCGTCATGCCCCAGGTTCGGAGCGTGTCACGGAAAAAAGACAAGACGCTTGGAAAACTCCGCTTGGTGCCTCTCCGAGACAGGCTCCTCTGGACACATCTTCGGCAGTCGAATTTTACATCTCCGACTGGATTTCCCGGCTGATCCCGTCCTGGCTCTATTGACGTTTGTGTCTCCGACTGAATTTTTGGCTCGTCTTGTCACGTCCCCAAATGTCCCGAAGTCGGCTGAACTCGGGCGGAAAATCCATCGTGGATGGGTTCTTCGAAGTTCGAAACTTTGATGGCAAGTGAAACATGGCCAGCGTCTGAAATAAATGAAGTGGCAAGACCATTAATGGCGGCGTAGGCTCGTACGTGCGCGACATCATTTCCGAGACTTGGGGAATCCGGCCGTCTCCAAGTTCAACGCCTTTTAGACCGCGCGCAGCAAGAACAATGGCTGCGGTCACCACGGACCATCGCCATGAGGAGGTAGCGGTCGAAGCCGACGGCGTCCAAAGACCAAGGAAGGACGGTTGGCATTCTGGGAGGTCCATCCTGCGATAATGCCCAAGCACCAATGTCCGCATACCTCGCGAATGAAAGCCTAGGCCATCGTCATGGCGTGCGTGGTACGGATGCCATCAAGCCTATTCACTTCCATCAGATCAGCGACCGGATGAACGGATGAACCACCCACGGTGGCGACTTTGCGGGGTCTCCTATCAATACATTCCATCCCTGCTCGCCAACCATCGCCACCGAAACCCAACAGCTGAATTGCCATCTACAAACCCATCCGCTTCGCGGGCACTTGTCCACATTCAATCGTCTACTGATCCTTGAACGCGATCAGCCCTGTACCATGCACGCCCGCTTAACGACATTTCAAACCCAACCTTGCCCACAACCTGCACGTTTTCCCCTTGTCATTTCCACGTTAAAGTGACTTTTCGCTTTGCCCACAAACTCCCGTCAAGGGTCGCATTGATGGCCACTCTCGTTTCCTGCTAGATCCATCACATCCACGATCTCGCCTCTCGTACGTGCCCTGGATCTGTACGAGCGCATTCCGACCGCGAAGACACGTCCAAGGTTGTATAACCATACAAAGCTTCATGAGAATCGGACCATCCCCTTCTCCGACGCATGATGGCGCAACCGCCACGAGGCGTGCGGAAAACCCGATGCGATATGAACCGTCCTTGTCCGAAATTGTCTACTTGCGTGCGCCTCGCGTTCTCCGCCTGAAATGCTCTTCAAATCCCCCCCAAGCCCTCTCGACGACGCGGACACGAAACCGCGCGACGATAAGCGGGGAGACGACACGCACATCGTCTGTGGCGTGGCATCCTTCTTCGTTTTACGTAGACCTAGACTCCCATGCTTCTCCGCGTTCTTGGACTACCACGGCGTGGTAGGTGATCGCTACCACAACGGCATGGGACGAGATACGTCTTCCTCGAAGGTGTGCGGCCCGACATGTGTCATGTGGACGCACAACGCTGCAAGCTCGTGGCGAAAACACATTTGGGACGTCACTTGACCATGGTGACCGCATCAACGTTTCGGGCGCGGATCATCGACGCGGAACTGAAGAGATGGTGTTGGTAACACGTGTCTTGTCGCGATCCAAACGACATTTGATCACGATGGCGAAGGGAGGTTGGGAGCACGAAAACGTCCTTGTATCAAACCGTACGGGGTTTTAATTCCAAACGATCACTTACGCGACACACACGCACATGACCCTCGGCGCACGTGCTAGAACCGAGAAGCTAACCTTCGCCTGTGGTAACACGAGAACACGTCTGGCACTAGCGAACACGATGGTCGAGGTGAGCTCACTTGATCCCCCACACACATCCCACACAACATGACTAAGGCTCTGTGCCTGAAAGAGAGTGCAAAACAGATGGAAAGGACCAACGAAGTAGAGAGAGATCGGAAACGTACTCGAAACCACGACATGTCTGCGCCCGCACGTGACCTCGCATCGTGTTGATGTGACCCCGGACATCCGATAATGTCTGATCGGGTGTTGACGTGATGATTTCTGGCTTTACGATACCACGTCCCATAGAACAAGGCAACCTAGAACCTTGCCAGGTAAAATGAGACGGCATTCTCGTATATCCGATGTATAGGGTTTTGTTTGTGGAGTACGGACGTCGGACCCACCGACCTGCCTCCGTCATCTCATCTTATCGTTATGTGGGTGCATGGGAGAAATGAACTCGAAACGTCTCGTCAAACAACATGTCATGAATGGATTATACAGCGCATGCAGGTACAAGCTACAGACATGGCGTACAGTTGTACTACTACAACAAGTAGCTAGCGATCAATCCTAGCGATCACGCTATGGTAATACTCGAGATTTACGCTACAAAACGTCGGAAAAGCAGAACGCACAAAAGGTGGCGTGAATTAAGAAAAAAAGACATAATCTACCCGATATCAAATCCTCAAACATCAAAAGACCCCAGGTTCAAACAAGGGCACGACCATATTTTCGCGGTTCGTCACATCAATACCGCGGAAGTACCCTTGAGAACGCAACCGTCAGCGTCACGAACACGAGCGCGATCACCTGAAATGGCTCACTTGGCGAGAGGTAGTACCACAGTACCGTTCCTTGAACGAAGTTTTCGAGCGCGTACAGGTATCTCGCCAGCTCCCGATCGACATCCACGCCAAACGACGGCAGCTGGTTCTTCAATTCGATGTAGTGCTCCACGCGTTCGGCGAGCATGTCCGTCAAGATATCGATGGCAGCTTGTAGGCCGACGTTTCGTTCGTGCATGATACAAAACACCAGGTTTTGGTAATCGCCGTCGGACTGTTCCTTCTGTAAGCGCACGATCACCCGTTAGCGCACGAATCAAAGCATAACCCAAACAATACCCACGTTAAAGGAACAGAGATCCTGTTCAGAAGGGAGAATCAGCGCATGGTCGTATCAAACGGAGAACGACTACCGACGTTAGGCCACGTCATAAGATCGGTCGTCGCATCGGACATTGCTTTGATTATAGGGTTCGCGAAGACTTCGTCGGGGAGCTCCAAGTCTAGCGAGTATTCGACTATCGCTATGGGAGCCATGTCAATCTACGGATGGCCGGACGTGCGCGGATAACCTCGAACCTTCGACCATAGCGCCACCGATGGTTGCACGCCGCATGAGAATAAATTCCTCCACAGTCGGAATACGGTCCTGAGACCGATTCCGTGACTGGGTGACTTGGGAATCGCTCCATTCCTGAAAAGCACGGATGAAGCTGTAGACATCGGTTAGCGGCCGTGAACGGGCACGCAGAAATGATTGAATACCGTTTGTAAGCGCCTTGGGTAGAGGTTTCACGGAAACGGGCAAGGAGGCTGTAGTGGTTTCCTTAATTTACGTCATGGGTTCGCGACGACCAAAAATACTCACTCGTATAGCATAGCGGCATAGGGATAATCTGGGCGAGGTCCGCCGGGGTTAGCGACGACGCCCATAGACACGTCATGTCCGGCCTGAACATCATCAGGCTTAGACTGAAGGTCACCCTCATCTGACAGGTCGTCGGTCTAATGCGGAGTCATGAGAACAAAGAATAGTAACACGCCCGTGATAAGCTTACGGAGAATGCCCAAAAGAAGAATATGAGACAAGTGGTAAGGTGGTTTAAATCCGCGTCAGGGAAGCTAAGGGCAGCGAACAGGTCGAATTTGCCATAGTTGACAAACTTGGATCGTTTCCGGTCATCGTACAAACTTATGCTGCAAACTGACGTTAACCACAAGTTCGACGCGCAGAGAAGCTAGGAATGCAGACCTATTGAACCAAGCGCGGGCTGCTTGATCGGCTTCTGCTTGGTGAGCATTTACACGTAGTTCACATACACGGCCAGTAATGGCAGAGAGATCTTTAAGACAGAACTGGGACGGGAGAGAATCGAACCTCATTAGGAGTTACAAGAACAGAGGTGCAGAGAGATGTTGGTACAGCTCAGACTCGCTGAGGGTGGTTGGAGTATCGTGCTGGGGGAGAGAATGACACTGCGATTGGACCCTTCTTATGCAAAACCGGACTGGGGAGATGAGATATCAATGATATCCGAAGGCTGGCCTTCCAAAGGAAGGTTAGCATAAAAAAGACATAAATTAAATTTGAGGAGACAACGCCGACCGACATGGTCGCTAGTGCCTTGAGCATCACGACACATATTACACGTGAAGAAGACCCAAGGACACCGCGTTGTTTACCATCTCGGTAGTTCGCCAAACAACCGACCATACCTTGGAGATAAGATTGTCAAACCTGCTGACAGCACCTCTACTGTTCTGGATTAGTTAGACTCAAACCAAATGTTTGCGACATGAAACCTTAATCCTGAGTATACGAAAAGAGGCCGAGGTGACACCACTATTCCGAGTGTAACATCGCGTTCTAATCGGGGATTGGCGCACTGGCAGCCCAGAGTCACCATCCTGTGAACGAGATCGTAGAGTAGATCTCGTCCAAAATCCATGTTGGAATTCACAGGATTGACTCAGGCCTTCCAAATGCATAGCCGCTGCGAGAATGTGCCTGTGCTTGGGGTAAAAAAAAGTTCAAGCGCGTTAGTGGAATTCTACCAAAGGTGCATAGTAGACATAACTCAACCAAGTGGAGCGAGCTAAGGGAAGAATTCAGCGCGTACGAGAAAGTACGGATCTGAGTGAGCCGTTTCCTTGGGACACGTAAAGGCAACGCGAGGACACGAGGCTAGTGTACTGTGTAGCAATGTAAACGTGTTCATGACGCTACGTGCACATATGGCGGCATTGGCCTGCAAGTACATGCCACAGCATGGAAGTTTATTATCTCATGTGGACTGCCATCGACACCTGTCGTTACGCTGATCTAGTATGTCTGTTTCATTAATCTATGTCCACCGAGTGTCTATGACTTAAAATTTTTAAGAAACCCACGGTGCACCGGTTGCGATATGCGTCACTTGATCGACTCTATCGCGATTAGCGAAGTTCGAGCTATTCGCCCGAAGGAATCCGACAATGCATTAGCACGAGAACGATGGACATCTTGAATGGCAAGGTGGTTCGGAGAGTCTTGCCAGTGGCGTGTAGTGAGACTGGTTTCCAGGAGTTTTCGGTACGCCATCGGCACCACAATTCGGACTGCTCTCTAGTGAACACTTGCCCAATCCTGGATTAGCAGATTGGGTCACTGAATCCTCGTGACCCTTTACGCAGCATTTTGTTAACAGCTACCATTACAGGAGAGCACAGACTTGGCACTACTTGCGCGTGAAAACACCATGCTGCGCGCGAGGACGTCAACGTGCGACACTCGGTCGAGGCACGGCACTTCTCCAAGTCATCGCAGTCCAGGGCTGATGGCCCGGGTGCAATTCGCATCGGGGTCCCGTCCTGTTCGCGTCCACAATGGCCGCAAGTCTAATCTAAATCGACATATCGGCCACTTTTCATCGGAACGATCAGGAGAATGGCCAAATGGATCCGAAACAGCTGCCGCCAACAAATAGTCGTGACTCCTACATTCGCCCCTCCAAAGGATGAGGAAGGTGGGCATCCTGTGGCACGTGTCCGACTGCCCAAGCTTGGTTGGTGACTCGACTGGGAGTTGGCACCGCGGCTCACATCGCGAATGTTCTCCCATCATCGCATGACGCGTGAGGAACCAGATATGTCACCTCTGGCAGCTTGGTTGCGCTTAGCGTCTTTGCTGTCAAAATACTACCCGGGGTACTCTCAAAATTGCCGGCATCTCGGGCGCGTCCCTTTCTGCCGACGTTTGTAACTTGTCCTGGTATTGATATACACACGTGCGGAAACTTTTGCCCATCTGTATGGATTCTGCTAACACTGCTAACGCTGTTATAGCGTACTAGATTACGATCAGTCAAATTCTTGAACACGTTCTCTGCCGAGGCAGCACAACAAAACCCAACAAGGGAAGTCTGGAGCACGGGTACCTTGTATTTCACGTCTCTTCCATGAGAATGACTTCTTTGTGGTAACGTTTTCTCGAACGTGTCTCACACCCCTCTCCCACAGGAAATGAGTTGGCGGCATGCAGATTATCACAATCTCCATCCTGAGTGCTGTGGACGGGCTGATGCGATCGTCCAGAACAGCATAGTCTTATGCACACCCACGGTGCTCGTGTTACCTCCCATGGCTGTGAATTCGAATGCACCGTATGCCATTCTGATCTCCCATTCATTGAGTTCCCTACAGGAGCGGCATTTATCCGGGTGGATACTCTCCCGGTCGTTCCGTTCGCCCATCGCCACCATCGGAGACGTGTGCGCATACAGCTAGTACATTGTGCCATTCCCCACGGAACAATGCAGTTTGGATCCCGGTCAACCTCTTCCGGAATACATTCTCCTCTTCCAGCGTCGACTTTCAGCGCCTTTTACTGGTTCGGCAATCCGGTCACCGACAACCGCGGGTCACAATTCGGCCGTGTCCTGCGGTGCCACACACTCGATACTGCAACGACCATGCAGAGAAACATAGCCGGCGCGCTCCGAGCACCTCGTACGCCGTACTTTGTTTGCAACGACATGTGGATCGATCCCGGTGCTCCGAGTCTCCCGCTGCAGGTGAGTTCGCCGTAAACCTAAAGCGTCTGATACGCATTTAATGAAACCGTTCTCGCCGGGAATTCGTTTCATTCAACTCTTTCGCGATGAAATCCGTTCATAAAACCCGTCGGAACAGCATAATTTCGAAGCAGAGAAGAGAGGGAAACAGAAAGGAAAATAAGCAGACGCTGTCATGAAACGTGTTTCATACATAAATGACCGTCTTCTCTTACTACCCGCGCGCATGTCTTTTTATTTTATTTTTTCTTTCCGCGGAAAAGTGGGCCCAGAACGACACCCAAAGTTGACTGTCAGGGCAGGGCATTCCGGACCGTCATATAGTATGGGAGGACATGTTATTTTTGCTTCTGACCGCACGGGCATCATCTGTCCTGACAATGTGGTCGTTTCATCCCGTCCCCCCTTTCGAAAATACGATCGCGTCGATGTTGAGGTTTCCAAGCCGTGGCGAATGGGAACTCGAACTAGTCCACGTTTGGTTACTTGGTCCACACACTCTGGCTGGACGCCACAGAACGTTTGATAATATGTAATGCAAGTAGGATCAGCCCGTCATGCAACGGCCACGCACATTATGAGGCACACAGAATGTTCATAGCCACCCGACGCTATATGTCCGTAAACGACACATGGGTCAGGGTGTCCGAGGTTGCACACTCACACAACATACTGTCAGGTTTGCCCTTGATTGCGCCCGAGAAGGATGTAAATAGCAACGCGCGGAAAAGTGGTGGCGGAAGTCGGGGCCTATTGACAATGACATGAATCGATCTAAATCGATGGGGACGATCGACGAGACTCACATACTAGTATACATCTAGGTGCTCACTACCATCATACGTATCACAACCTTGTCTTGCCAGGATTGGGAATAGCGGGCCCTGGCAGGGCATATGAACAGATCGCGTCCATAGCAAGGCAAGGATAAAGTTCGCTCGTTATCTTTGATTCATTGGGAAGGGGGATTTCACACCCGTCCCGGCGGTAAGTATATCCCGGTGATATCCACTTTCCGACGATTCCCCCATCAATGTCCTCAATATTGAGCAAGGGGCATTTAAATGATTAATGAAGGGCGCCGCTGCGCCGCTGTAAACGTAGTAAAAAAACTACAACCAGACAAGGCAACACCCCCACGGGCAATCCGTCGTGCGGAGACAGGGATCTAGAATGGTCGAAAGAGGAAGCGCAAAGCTGTGTCCGTCCACCGCATCAAACCATCTACACAATCGAGTGGCCGAACCAGGCAACTATGAGCCGGACGGAGATGATGTTGCGTTGAGTGATCGGCACGACTTGTTCTCTTTATTCAGCGTATTCATTCAAGTCATGATCGCTGACCAACTTGTTGACCTTTGCGTTTTGGGGTACCAATAACGACGCCATCGTGGGTGCAGGTAACCGATCAACCAAGACCGCCTACTAGTAAGACTGACAAAGGGGCACACCTATATGCTCTATCTGCGGTCGTGATAACTAAATGGCGACCCAGTCGGGCACGGTCGTTCACCGACGCTACGCCACCGGGAACACACACGATGTGTCACTGCGACAGAAAACGCTAGCGCTAAGTTTTCAGACGATGATATACTTAGCAGTGCCGTGGTGGTCTGAATCACCCGCTGTAGTTACCACACATTGCACAGCAAACCGCCGAGCGGCGCAATCGATCCTTGCTCGGGTCGCATTCTGGTTATAAAGGCCGGTGTCTCGGGAATCATTGACTCCGGCTAATGGTCGCGAACAGCCTGGATGATCATGGTATCTGCGGAGAACTTCCGGTGTCAAACGGCCCACCGGTCTTCTGATCTCGAAATGTATAGGTTGGCAAAGCAGTACATGACTCACGACAGGCTTCCTAGTTGAGGTCCAATATCCCCATACTGCGAGCCCCCCGAAAACAACGATAACACAAGGCATTCAGGGTGACGACTGATGAATAGACACAGCTGCCGTTGATTCTGTTGAACCAAGTCGTGTTTTCGAGACGTCTATTTCGCTGCATCCAAGAACCTCTTCTCAGCTTCCCTGAAGTTGATGACGTTCCAAATCGCATTGAGGTACTGTTCGTGTGTGAGCGACCAAAGCCCCATGGCACCATACGACGATGGGACTTACGTCGGCCTTGACATTGTGGTACTTTGCGAGCAACACCGATCAGACGGATTTAATGCTCCCTCATCTACACTCACCTGAAGGTAGAACGCCTGCGGACAGAGCAGTAAGCAAACAATATATATCATACGTGCGCAGCACCCAATACGTACATGCTCCCAGATGTCAACACCGAGGATCGGTACGTGCGCTGGAAATTGCTTATCAGTTCCGATATGCGCGCGTGGAGACAACCAAACGTACAAATCAAAGGGTCCTGGTTCGCGGTCGTAATGATGTCCAGCTTCTTGGTCGCCGCATTGTATCCCTAAGAAAACAACGTTCTTTCTCCCTACGTGCACACACGGCGCAAAAAAAAACTTACGAGCCAGCCCCACCCGCTACCCTGGATAGCGGCCGTCGTCGCATTGAACTTGCTCTTGAACGCTTCGACGGACCCAAAGTCGCGCTCCAACGCCGCCTTCAGAGGACCATCCATGAGCTTACCCCCATCCTTGTTCGCGGGGGACAGATTGGTCCAAAACAACGAGTGATTGATATGGCCTAAGTCACGCAATCATGTCAACGCACGCACAGGACGACACAAAAAGACCGACGGACGCGAGAGACGCGCGCAGACGATCCCCATCAAAAAAAAAAAAAGAAAAAAGAAGAAACGAAGTCGCTCACCTCCACCGTTAAACTTGAGCGCCGACTGCAGTGCAATCTTCTGCTGCACCGACGTCGACTCGGCATACGCCTTCTCGGCCGCGTTCAACCCGTTGACGTATGCCTGGTGGTGCTTCGCATGATGCAACTTCATGATTTGCTCCGAGATGTGGGGTTCGAGTGCCTGTATTCATCATGCACTTAGCATTAGCGTGAAAATCGCAGCTGGTACGAACGCACGTTGTACTCGTATGGCAAGTCGGGGAGGGTGTGGACCGAGGAAACGCCGCCTGTCAACGGTCTAGCAAACGCACGCTTGAGAGCCGGCCTCAGCGCAGTCCTAGTAGTAACGGACAACATGTTTTAATGGGTGATGAGGAGGTGGTCAATGAGAAGGACGTCGGTGTATGGGATTACGTTCGGGAACGTCGGGTTTGGCGCCCCCCTGGATAACGTCATACCCGCAATTTTTTAATAATTATTTCTAATTTCAGACTCAGAAAGGTTTATTCCTTCCATATGTACCCCTGCCGCCGGTCCATCGACCTATACCGTCGAGGAACGGGCACAGAATGTCCCGAGTCTACAGAAAGCGTGCAACCTGAGCCTGCCTAGTAACTTCCAGTGGTACATCATTCACAATTAGGAGTAGTTTACATCCTTAACATCTTTATTCCTTCATCGGATTACGAGCTAGCTAGTCTCGATAATCAATGCTAACCAACGTCCGAACAAGTGTGCCATCGTCACTGAACGAGATCAATTGAAATCTTTATTAACCTATTGGAATAATCACATCTTGAACGGAAAAACAAGAGAGAGAGCGCGAAGAGGGGAGAGGAAAAAACGGGATGAAAAGCAATAATGATTAGCAAAAGAAAAACGAAAGAAAGAAGACAGACAGGGGAAAAGAATAAAATAGAAGTATCACAGCACGCTGGAATGATAAACAGGCACTTCATCTTCCCCATCCGTTGCTCCCAGCTCGACCGCGGGTCCTTGCCTGCGCAGCCCATTGCCGGTCACCACGGTCCCAGTCAATCCGGTCTCGGTCCGCTGATGGTCCCCGTGGGATGTATTGGGAACCTCCATACGGCGGCCGAGGGGATGCATAGGATGGCGGGTGAGTTGGCTGACCCATGCTTCCCCGGAGTGCACGGGGCCCGCTCGGAAGAGGTCGAGAAGATATCGGTGGTGGTGTAGGACCAGCGTTCGACAACGGAGAGCGGGAAAGCGGAGGAACGGGCCGTCGGGGAGCTGACGTAGTCGAGGATGGCGTAGACCCAATCGACGGAGGTGGATGTACGGCGTGAAATGAGCGCGGTTGTGTGGGCGGTGTATGGGATCGCGGCAGATATGTCTTCGGTGGTGTGGAACTGGTAATCTCGCCATCCTCGTGTGAGGGGCGACGAGAAACCGAGATATTGATATTCGACGACAGGGTAGGGGGGTGGGTATGCAGCGATAGATTCGAATTTGATGCGACGCCAACCGAATTTGAACGGGAGTTCGCAGCGGATGTAGAACTTGATGTCGACAGGGAAGCGGGGGTGGAAGGGACTGGTGGTATTGGTGCGGTGCGGTCTACCGGTGTGGTTTCGCTTGTCTGCTTGATCATCAATGGCGGCGGCGGAGGGTCAGGAGCAAAGCTCACAACATCAGGCATGCGATTGTCAGCCTCGACAAGCCCACTTGGTAATGTCGCATCCATTATTTCCAATTTGGCTATGAGCGTCCCTGGAGGTTTGTTATCGACTGGCGTTTGCGTTCCATCCGTGTGGCTCCTCTCGTCTGGGACACACGATGAAGCCGTCGGTGATGGTGGAGGCTGCGTAGACTGCGTGATGTCTGAACCCTTCGTCGCGAGGCTAGTGGATGTGATCAGCATCTCAGCGGACACGTTGCAATCTGCCTCCATCACTTTCTCCTCCTCGTGACGGCCGGAATGACGGCCAACATCATGCCCTTGGCCTTTATCCCCATCAAGCCCATTCGCCTTGGCATACAAAGCCGCACTCGAGTCCGTAACATCCTGGTTCGCATCGTTCATCTTCACCCCGTGGCCATTGACGGTCTTGTCGGGTTCCGTAGCCTGTGCATCCCCAGTCTGGTCGATTGCAAGATCTTGCTTGGTGTCGTCGTTCGGACTGGACAATCCAGCGCCGTCGGGTGTCACGGGCGAACGAAGTGCTTTAGCCGCCATTTCTTCCTCACGCTGTTTCTTCTTGCGAAGCGCGAAGTCCTTCAGGGACATCTTGACTTTCGGCGGTGGCAGAGGTGACAGGTCTCGCACAGGCTGCGCAGGCTCGGGATCAACGACCATCAGTTCCATCTCTGACACCTCACTGACATCGGGCGCCACTTGTGACAAATCGTCTTCCAGCACAGCACCATCTACTGCCGCGGGAAGGTTGTGGGAGAGTGAATCCGACAGCGCTTGAAGATGAGGGGGATTAGGTACGTCCAACGACGGCGACTTGGCCTTGGGTTCATGATCAGCACTGCTCTCAGGCAACGCCGCGTACGGGGAACAAGTGTCATCCTTCCCCTGGTCGTCTCCGACCACGTCAACGTCGACATCCATAGCGTCGTGGTCCAATGTGGGCGCCTCTTGTTGATTCACAGCCCCAATCGCACTGTCCTTGGATATTGCACCGTCGTCGGCACTGGGGGGTTCCGACTTGTCAGACGTCACCTTGACTGCTAGCCGAGGCGACCCGCCCAGTATTTCAGGTGACGCAAACCGAACGCGGTACGCCTCCCCGTTGGAAGGTCGCTTCATTTCCGCATCCGGTGAAGGGGGACTGTCATGTCGTGAATCGGGCGAGGACCCGTACGGTTGTTGATACTGCGCCCCAGCGGGAGTTTCGCGCACGCTGTCAGGGGGGTCGAGAGTCACAGCCGGTGCAGAATGAGAGATAGATAGGGTCGGCAATTCGTTTTGCGGATGTACATGCAGGGGTTTAGACGGTCGGTGAAATGGAGGTGAAGAAATTCGGTCTTCCGAGGCACGTTGTAATGAACCAGGTGCTGAAGATGGGGAGGTGGTTTCACCAGGGGTAAACAGTACTGAAAGATGTGACGAAGACATTGCATCGGGCGAGTGCAGGGAGAGCTTCGAGAACGGCGCGGAGGGAGAGATACTTGCAACCAGAGATGGGGGATGCGATTGAACGGGCAGGTGAGACTGGGTCTGTGCTTGTGTTGTATTCGAGAACGATGTCGAAGGGGATAATGCACCAGAGGTAACTCGCGACGACGCTGGACGTAGGATAGTGGAGTTGGCAGGAGCTGGGGTCGTCGTGGACGTGCCTTGACTAGGCGGTTGGCTGGATCGTCCTGATGATGCAGAGGTCGGCGTCGGCGTTCGTGGCGGAATCAACGCTGCAGACGCAATGGTCTTGTCCCATTGAAAGGAGCCGCGAGGAGACGCACTTCTCACTGCATGGGCGTGCGCGAGCGACGAGACAGTGGTTGGATCGAGTGAGGCAGGCATCGGCGGGGGTGGCATCTGCCGTGTATCTGTGGAGAAATGTGATGAAGAACGAATGCTACACGATCCTACAAGAGGCTTACCATCTAGCCCATCAACCTCTGTCTCCGTGTCAGATTCAGTCTCCTGTCCATCCGCACCGTCTTCTCCGTCACCATTCGTGCTCACAGACCCCTGCCTAGGACCAACAACCTGAACACTGCTTCCTTCGGTAACTCCAGAAACAGATAACGGACTCTCGGCATTTACATCAGGACTTCGCCACCTTTCGTGCGCTCTCCAACTCTCGGCACGATTCGAATGAGCTCGTGGTAAATCTTCTTGAGGTGGTTGGGTGGCTGGCGGGCGCGGCCAGGTTTTGCGCATCCGAGGCGGCAGCGTAAACCCAGAAGGGCTAACTTCCACATCACTTTGGTCTTCACCAGAAATCGAAAACGTGAGCAAACGAAGCTGGGAAATAACCCAGCCAAAGGAGCTTTGGGGGTAAAAAGGTGATGACTTACCGTCGGCAGTCCACGCCTTCCCTTTCCCTTTCCCATCCGGATGAAGGCCATCCGTCTTGATCTCAGGAAACGCTGCGAGACTTGAAGGCACGATCTCCACACCACCCCATCCTCCATTCATAGGCGCCTTCTCCCGCGCCCTAAATCCACGCTTGATACCCACCAAAGGACCCAAATCAATCGGCTTCCTTGCCCTTTGTTTCACCTTCGACGGGGGTACAGCAGCACTCGCGACCCTGCCTCCTGCTTGGACCTTATCCACCCCTTTGCTACTCTTCCGCACCCTACGTTTCTTGACTCGTCGAGGCGGTCCGTCGACGTCGACCGACGCATCCATCTCAATGTCCATGTCCACATTCACTCCCAATCCCCAATTCCGACTTGTCAGGGGATCCACGTGGCCATTACCTTCCACGTCGACGTCTTCCTCAACATCGTCGCACTCTCCACTTGCACCATCGGTTGATTCACCCTCAGATCCTTCTGAAGGCGCCTCACCACCGGGCCATGGCCACTGTCCCTCAACAACCCGCTCCATAACACGGACGGCACAATCCCGTGTCGAAGATCCGCAAGCGCAGGTCGTGAACGTGCTGCTCAGGGCATGGAGAATGGACGTGAACTGGGCGCGAAGATGGTGGAGATGTGCCGGACTAAACATCCAAACGACGTGCGACAGACAGCGTTCAAGCAGCGTGTGGAAGAGGGTGTCGAGTCAGTTACCGCCGAAATTAGAACGAGAAAGAGACAAACGTATGCCAGAAGACGAAAGACTCACGCAAACATTCCAGGACTCTCCATCAACGCAGGTAACATATGAACTGCATGTCCGTCGTCCCACTCCCACCCTAAAACAATCTCCTCGTCCGCTCTCAGGTCCCGCAATGCAAACAGCCCGAAAGAGAGCGTCGTCGGGTCGACGTCAGAGTCCGACGCTGAAGGAGCATCATCTGGGTCCGATGAATCGTCCGTCTGTTGTTCTTGCATCCGCGACACTGGAGGAGGGGCGGTTCTACCACTGACGGTCCGTGATAGATCACCGTCCTTGGAAATCATATTACTGTCAGAGGCCGCTTCCGCACATTCAGCCTTGTGTCGCATCCGCATCCCCTTCTTTCTCTCTCCTTGCTTCGTTCCAGCGCAGATGACAGGCCGCACCACTGCATTTGGCCAACACCCACACCGTGCCCATCTTGCTTTGTCATCCCCGACATCCTGTTTACTTGCTCCGAACCCATTCCCTTTCTCGCCAAAGTCAGAAAGATCCGGAACTCCTCCAACACATCGTGCGTCCAGTCCGACTTCCCATCCGCCTCCAACAAGCCTTACTTGAGGCTTTCCCATCCCAAGGTGAGCATACCCATTCAGCGGGTCAGCCAGATAGGCAGCAGAGGGGACGATCGTGGCGGTATAGGGAGCTAGGAGTGTGGACGCAGGGACCGTATCATTAGGATTGGAGGAAATGGTGTTCGTGGATGGTGTAAGGGGGGACTTGGCGTACGGACGTTGATGCGATGAACTAGGTACAGGGGTAGACATGTAATTGGATACAGGTGGTGAGGGATAAATAGAATGTGGAAAGGGAGAGGGATCCGAGGCTACGTGCAACCTGGGAGATGGAGGACGAAGGTGTGCAGGTGTGCACGTCATTGGCGCTGGCGGATACTGAGAGTTCAAACCCGAATGCTGATTGGAGCAAGATATGGATGGATCGGCCCGTAGCACGGTCCGAGGAACGTATGCTTCCCCAGCGTTTTCGTCCAGTATAACTGGTGTCGTGTTGTCAAGAGGGGACATGGAATAACCGTAACGATCCTGGTACCTGCACTATCATTAGCATACAGATACATGCATACGAGCCGCTGGACATAACGTCGCCTGTAAGCGACACCCATGGGACGAAAGAGCAGGGACAACACAAAAAACAACAAAGAAAAGATCAATTCACCCTTGTGAGTCCACCCTGATGTAATCTCCAGTATTATAAGTCTTCGGCGGCGGGTATATGAGTGGCGATGGGGGATTGAGAGCGGTGACACCTCTCCAGGCTTTTGCAACATGGAGGAGTTGGGAATATATGGAAGGGTTCGGATAAATGTCTGGAGGGAATTTCACTGGGGTTGGGGGAAGAGCGCTTGAGGCGGATGGGCCGTTACCGTTAGGATGTGGTATGCGCGAACTGCCGGTCTGGGCTTGGGTCGAGGAATTGGGAGGAAGGATGGACGGCGAAGAAGGATTGGCAGGGGAGAGTATCGACGCACGTCTCTTCCTCCGCGACGAACCTGAACCCTCGATAGCGGCGGCAACAGCACTCCCCCTCCTCGATTTTCGTTCAGCGCCTGGGCTTGCCTTCCTCCTCGACGTCGGCTTTCCCGAAGGTCCACTTCCTTCATCCATCCCCGAATTCCCGCCCACTCCATTAACAGTTCCAGGTATCCCTCCATTCGTACCGTGCGAAGACTTTGTGCGCATAGCCTTCTGTCTCCCCTTTTGGGTCTTGACCGCTCGTTCCTTATCAACCACCAGTGCGGGATCACATACCCAACACTTCCAGAATTCGGGTACCTCACCCTGGACGATGCCAAAACAAGCAGCATGACACCAGCGCGAACAGTCGTCACATGCGATCGAAAAGCCATCATCGTATGTAAATCCGCAGATACACGAGATGGCTTCCGAATCCGGTGGGGGTGGTAAATCAGAAAGAGCGAGTGGATGCTGCGACGTAGAGGGAGATGCAAGCGAGAGTTGGGAAGCTGGAGGTGTTTGCAGAACGGAACTGGGAGAGAAAGGACGTTGTTGAGGAAGTCGTTGTGAGGGTGCCGTGGACGGCTTGGTGGACACGTTCGGGAGTGGGCGGTTAGCTTTGGCGGGGGGCGGAGTCGAGGAAGATGCGAGAGGATGGGAAGGCTGTCGTGGCTTAGCAGATAAAGTATCTTTTGAGAAGCTCGGAGTGAGTGGCGTCAGTGTTGGTGTTGACAAAGCCGGTGATGGCTGCTTTCGCTTTAGTGGGACGAGTGAGGGGGGGAGCGCCGACTGGATGATGGGCGGAGCACTTGTTCGATCAATAGCAATACCGACGGAGCTAGAAGTCAGGGACGGTCCATGTGCATGGACAACGTGTTGATGAGGGTGTGGTTGTGGTTGCGGGTGGGATTGAGGGGCGTTGAAGGGAGAAAGACCGAGCAGACCAAGAGCGGCTTCTCTCGCATCACTGTTCATCAGACCCGCAAGATACGCCACAAAAACACTTGACTAAGTCGTTTCCGTGTTCTGTTCGTCGTCGACAGTGTTGTTTGGGAATGCTGGTCGTTTTTGTTGTCGCCGCGGTCGTTGTTGCTGCCGTTGGGCCAAATCACTCAATGGTCCTCCTCGCTACACTGAGCGCTTCCCCCGGAGTGTAAACTCGGAGATTCGTTTGGGCTCGACGAGCTCGACGATGAGTAGGCCAGAGGAATGAAAGCGAGAAAGACAAGTTGGACGTTTCCTTACAATTTGCGTCGCCCTCAATTCACTCCCTTCTTTCTCTGCTCTTTTCCACCAAACACACGGCAACAAAGGGGGTTTTGCCGTCTTTTCATACTCCGCTTTATTCCTCCCCCGAGGAACTTCCGATCCCGATCCCGACGCCGACGCTCTTGTCGAGTCACACAGTCCAGTACTAGTTGCACTCCTCTCCGTCAGTGCCGCCCACAATTTACCCTACTTAAACACTTCGTCAAGCTAAAATCCGAGTCACTCCAGATGAAATCTTCAGAAGAAGGTATTTTACTCAGAGTAGTCCAGTGCTAACAGCCTAGCGAGGTCAGGTATCTAGCCAACTAGGGATTCTGACACCGCGTTAATACCAAGTAGAGTTTCCTCCACGTCACAAATTGCCGTGCTCCGCCGCCATGCCAGTAGGAT
>JBBPMU010000289.1:0-31878 GCA_038090475.1 Wakefieldia striispora | reverse complement strand
TTTACGCGTACGTTTCCTTTTACGCGTCATTCGTTGATTCCCTTTTATGATACACGCGACGCGATGCGTCTTGTTGATTCCCTTATCCATTTATTTTCCTCTATTTGTACCTCGTAGTATAAATACCTGCCGCTGTACTAGAATAGCTCCTCAGCTAATTCTACGCACTTCTGCTTGCGAAGTCTTCGCTCCTGAAGAAGGTCGCTCGACTTACCTCCTGCACTAAGCCCTTCCAGTCTTCTCTCTCTCTCGCTGATGGGCTTCTCTCTTACGAGCGATAGCCAATACTCTGCTCCTAGTCGTCGCTGACACTACGAGTACGAAAGGATCATGAGTGAAGTCTTTGTTCCGCACCCGCGTAACAAAAAGTTTCACTACATCTAGTGAGGAAATTTTCTTCAAGCAAGGTGTGAATACCACCTCCTTGGAAAACCTATCAACAATAACGCAAATTGAGTCCCATCCGTTTGAAACAGGTAAGCCAGTAATAAAATCTGAAGTGCAGCTACACTCAGACAATCAAAAGAAGACGAGAGGAAAATAAGAGCGCCGGGTTCTAAGGGTGCACCGCTCAAGAATTGAAGTAGGAGACGTTGGGGGAAGTCGTGGAGTGGAATGATGATAGAGATTCCAAGTGAGGAGAGAGAGATATCCTTAAATCGCTACCCTTGGAAGTAGGATCAAGTAGATAAGACTGGGGAAACCAGTCGACTATGTACATGGGTTTATATAGGGTAGAGAATCGTGCACAGACCATGCTGTGCGTATCGTATCGTCCAATGAAGAAAAGAATAAGGAATCGTACGATGCGAGGATCACGTATCTTTGAGTAAGCAGGTATGAGTCAATGGGAAAGGGAGATAAGGAGAGTGCTGGGCCAATGGCAAAAGAAGAGCAGAAGATAAGTAATCGGCCAATTGGCAAGTGCCGGAGTGGTCACATGTGTCAGATCTCGTGACGGAAGGAAATTTATACTGACATAGGAGCGTACCAAAAGGGGAACATCACGTGATCGTGTGAATGAGTCACATGACACGAATTACATGTTAGTGCTCGCCTTCGAGGGCTGAGCATAGTGAAGTGGTTCGTTAAGTAAAAGTTTGATAAAAGAATGATGAAATCATAACAAAATCAATGGAAATATCCTCCCAAGGGCCTGAGGCGGCCTCAAGGGGAATCATCTTGCCTGCTGGTGCTTTTTGCTTACCCTTTGTGAGGGTGCACACATTGCAGCTGTCTATGTACTCCTGGACATCGCGGGTGACGCTAGGCCAATGGTAAAATCTGGAAATTAAATGACACGTGTGTGCCCTTCCGCCATGTCCTGCGAGCGGGGAATCATGGAACTGTTCAAATAACATCATCTGCAGAGAGTGGGGAACAAAGACTTTAAAGGAAAGATTTTTATATACCTCTTCGCTAGCGTCGTAGCGGAATTCCTCTGGTACATCTGCGCATTGCAGGGATCTTGATTCTTGTTGTACTTGATCAAAAAAGCTAGAGGTAATCTTGATATTCCTCGCTTCATAGCTCTTCTCCTCTGGATGGGAGGAATCACCTAATGGGTTCATCAACTTTAGGTCAGAATCTTCGTTAGTCATCGCTTTCGAAGCGGCATCTCTTGGAATAAATTTCTTTCTTGAGACAATTGGTATTACCACCACATTCTCATTGTGGTTTTCGACAGCATCACCATGATCTGGTCTTCTTGAGAGCGCATCTGCTCTCCTGTTTTGCGTCCCAGGCTTATAGCACATTTCATAATTGAACTCTTGAAGTAGCACATGCCACCTTGCCTGTCTTGGGGACAATGTCTGGGGCTTCTTCCAGTATTCCAGATTATTGTGATCCGTCCAGATTTCGAAAATCTCTCTTCCTATTAGATAGTGGCGCCAATCTTGCAGCGCATGAATAACTGCTAAAAGTTCTTTATCGTATATGGGATAGTTTCATTCAGCAGAATCGAATGAGTGTGAGATAAAAGCACAAGGCTTCCATATACTGTCATTGTCCTTTATCGAAAGGATGGCACCTGTAGCTATGTCTGATGCATCTGTTTCTACTCGGATCACCTTCCTCTGATCTGGGTAAGCCAAGAGGGTATCTTCGGTAAAAGCTTTCTTCAAGTCATCAAACGCCTTCTGTTGTTCGCTTCCCCATTTGAAGGGGGTATCTTTCTTTGTCAGGTCATTGAGCGGTCTTGCCTTGTTGGCGAATCCTGGGATAAATTTTCTATAATAATTGCAGAGGCCTAAGAAGCCCTGCACTTGTTTCAATCGAGTGGGCATCGGCCAGTCCATAATGCCAGCGGTTTTCTTCAACTGCATCTCCACTCCTTCTTGGGATACAATGATCCCAAGGAAATCTACCTTCTTCTCCAAAAAGTGGCATTTTTCAGGTTTTATGTATAAATCATTTTCTTTGAGTCGTCGAAGGACTTCTTTGACTATTGACTCGTGTTCTTCCTTCGTTTTTCCCTTGGTGTAGACCATGCAGTCATCAATGAAGATGATGACATAAGTGTACATGTCGTTGAAAATGTCATTCATCATCGTCTGGAATGTCGGGGGGGAATTTGTCATGCCAAAATACATGACCGTCGGTTCATAGGCTCCCATGGGCATGACAAATGCTCCTTTCCATTTGTCTCCTTCTTTTATTCTGATGTTGTTGAAACCCTATCTGAGGTCCATCGTTGTAAAGAGGTCAGTGCCTTGCAACCTATCGATGAGGTTGGGAATCAACAGTAATGGGTAGGCATTCTTGATAGTCCCTTCGTTCAGATAACGGTAATCCATGACAAGTCGCTTCTTTCCATCCTTTTTAGGGATGAAGAATGCAGGGGCAGTCTGGGGGGATTTCGATGGTCGAATGTAGCCCTTCTTTAACTCTTTTTCTATAAAGCTTGAGACTTCATCCAGCTCTTGCTGGGAAAGTGGAATAACACATCCTTTCTTCGGCACAAAATCTTCTTTTAATTCGATTGCGTGATCCCAGGGTTTGTGGCTGGGCATCCTTTCCAATTCTTGTTCGGAGAATACATCGAGATATTCGTGGTAACATGATGGTACCTTTTCTAGGAGGTAATCCTTTTCTTCGTTGACTGTCATCCCTCTTGAGAAGTAGGGGTATCTGTTGTTCATCCCGTGGTGGGGTATTCTCCATTTTTCTGTAGTCATCGTCCGAGGTTTCAAGGATGGTATTCTCCAACTATGTATCAGGCCAGCCATAGTCCATAACCTGCTTCTCCAATAAGGAGGAAATCTTCACTTTAGGCCGGCCAGAGTCCATGACCTAGTATTCTTCTTTATTCCATATTGTCCTGCTGTATAGTTTGTAGTTGTCCTCTCTTGAGGGTATCTCCATAGTCTTCTTCAGCTGAGCTGCTATATTGCCTTCATTGCAATATCTTGTGCAACGAGAAAACTCTATCGTCTTCGTGGTCCAGTCTATCTCTGGGTTATGGCATACAAGCCAATCAAAACCTAAATAAATTTCGTGAGTTCCTAGATTTGTTACAAACACTTCGATGGGTTCTTGATGACCCTTGACTTCCACAATAATCCTTGCTTTGTGGGTAATCTTTCCTATGCTTGAAGAGCTACCGTCGGTGTTTGAGACACCAACCAGTCTTCCCAATGGGGTACCTATAATGTTATTAGCTTCACAAAACCTTTTATCAACGAATGTGTTCGTTGCTCCTGAGTCTACCAGTGACGAGCAAGTCACCATCTTCCACTGAAGTGGGTATCCTGAAAAGAAGGAGACATTAGTGGGCAATGAAATGGAGCCCGAATGTATCATAGAGTTTGAATAAATAATATCGGATTGGGAAATGAAAAGAGAAGAATGTGAAACGGGGGAAAGGACAGGTAGTGGTCATGGACCAAGTGGTTTCGAGCATAAAGGCACGTCAAAAAAGGTGAAGTCTGTGGTGGTGGGGAAGTAGGAAGAGGTTTCTTTTTTGTAAATTTTTTGTATGGGTGTTGGTACCTCAGATAAAGAGAAAGAATCATCAAATTCAAATGTTGGAACGTCTGATAAAATTGAAAATTTATTGTGGGAAGGATTTACCCCCCCTTTTACCTTTTTTACGGATTTTTCTTTTCTTTTCTTCTCCTTTTCCTCCTGTCCGAGCCTTTTCCTATTGTAGGCCTCAGCTTCAGGTGACGTGTAGTTCCTGGCGACCTGTTGCTTGAATCGAGAGTGGTCTAACTCTGCTAGAAAGGCTTGACCTGCTTTCCAATAGGCTTCGACATACATTTTGTAAGCCGTGTTGAATGGCATATTGTGCGACAGCCTCGTCGCTCTGGCGAAGAAGGCATCCCAGAGACTTCCTTCCTGAGATCGATGCGGATTTGGGGGAGCGTAATACATACGCTGGAAGTCGGCAGTAGCCAACCTTCGTACCTCAACTTCTTTTACTCCTGGGAGGTATCCAAAGGAGTTCTTTCTTGTTGTCGGAGGATAGTTGACCAACATTCCAAAAGCTTGTTGTCCTTACTGACCCTACTGAGAGGGCCTCTGGGGACACCTTAACTGAGAATGAAAGACCAGTTGCCCTAGTACTGGGCGGAGAGCATCCCGTCTACTTCACGTTTGAGTAGGTAGTCTTTGCTAGGTGAAACGAGACGAAACGTCAAAGGTTGAACCTCAAACCTCAAAGGCGAAGTCTTCCCTACAATGGGGTATTGAAGGGGGATACTTGTGACACAGAGTCAACAAGTCAAGTCCTGACGCAAAGTCAAGGATGTCCAGGACAAAAAGTCTCTAGGGACCACAACAACAAGTGAAAGAGGAGTGCCATTTATACTCTGGCTATGAGTGTATGAGTAGAAGAAGAATTTCCCAGTAGCCCCTCAGAATTCCTAAGGGGGTCTCGCCTAGAAGAAAAACACCTGGGGATGTAATTCCAAATAGCAAAGACTGGGGTTACCAGTTGATGTGTCTACTACTTATATACAAGAGGCGCACTGCGCACGGACCAACTAATCATAAGAGGAAATACTAAATATGATGAATTGTGTCATTGGCCGTATCGTCGGACCAGTATCCTATCTGTGAGAGTCATCCACCATTCACTGGACAGGGATCAAAGAGAAGAGAAGAAACGGAAATGAAAGGGGAAAGGCAAACACATGTCCATGGAGATATAAGATCCCTGAATCTTGTGAGAATGTCAATAAGTCCAAAAGGGGTTATTCCCAAAGAGATGGCTGCCAGGAATAAGTCTGAAGTCTCGACTGACAGCCCAATCGGCAAATGCCACAGGGTGGTCATGTGCGACAGATCATGTGACGAATGAAATTATACTGTCGTAGGAGCATATCAAAAGGTAGACATCAGGTGACATCAAGTCACGTGATCTTTGAAATACATGTAGACAGCTTTCTTCGAGGATCGCCACAAGAAAAGTAGAGTCCTAAATAAAAGTTTGAAAAAGTGTCAGTAAATGTATAGCGTCTTTCGAGAATAAAGTATGGTTTCATAACATGATGAGTAGGAAAGAAAAATGTATCCATGTCTGTATCTTCATCACCAAGGAGCTGATTCCAAATGATTTTGACATCACATTCCCAGGTATCTTCGAAATCCATAACATCTTCCAATGAGGGAGCTAATGTTATGGATTTTGAAGATACCTGGGAATGGGATGTCAAAATCATTTGGAGACAACTCCTTGGTGATGATGATATGGACATGGATATGTTTTTCCTCTCTACTCACCACTATGATTGTTCTTGGTTTGACCTTTCTTCCACGGCATATAGAGACCTTACTTGGGAGATCATTGACTCTGATCAATACGATCCAGTGATACATGATTTCTGCTCTTCACATGGGAACACTGCCGTTTCCCACATTTATGGATGCCCCTGGACTTCTGGCTTGCTTCTACCAGGAAGTCCCATTTATCCCTTTTCCTTTTATACTTAGCAGAACTCTGCCTCTCCTTTTGGACATGGAACTCCGTTTCTCATTTTGGACACAGAACTCTGCATTTCCATTTATGTGTATGTTTCCTTATATGTGTCTTTCATTGATTCCCTTTTATGATACACACGACATGACATGTCTTGTTGATTTCCTTTTACACATTGTCTCTTTATGGTAACTCCTATAGTATATACTGTAAAGGGGTCGACTTGTAGTAGATAGCTCTTCAGCTAATTCTATGTATTTCTGCCTGCAAAGTCTTCACTCCTGAAGAAGGTCACTCAACTTACCTCCTGCACTAAGCCCTTCCAGTCTTCCATCTCTCTTGCTAACTTTGGGACTTCTCCCTTATGGGTGACAGTCAATACTCTGCTCCAGGTAGGGCATAGTGTGGGTATACCCTGGGGTATCTCAGATAGTACCCATACCCATACCCACATATATACCCATACCCACACCCACCATGGGTATACCCATGGGTCAAGCATTTATTAACCACATAAGACTTCAAGTTTCTGTTACATGGGTGCAGAACAAAGACTTCACTCATGATCCTTTTGTACTCATGGTGTCAGCGACAACCAGGAGCAGAGTATTGGCTATTGCTCATGGGAGAGAAGCCCTGTAAGTATCAAGAGATGGAGAACTGGAAGGGCTTAGCACAGGAGGTAAGTTGAGCAACCTTCTTCAGGAGCAAAGACTTTGCAGGCAGAAATGCATAGAATTAGCTGAGGAGCTATCTACTACAAGTCGACCCTTTATATACTACAGGGATTACCATAAAGGGGCAATGCATAAAAGGAAATCAACAAGGCACATCATGTCGCATGTATCGTAAAAGGGAATCAACAAATGACACGTAAAAGGAAATGTACGTGTAAAAGGAAATGCAGAGTCCTGTGTCCAAGAAAGGAATCAGAGTCCCATGTCCAAAAGGGGAAATGGAGTTCCACTAAGGAGTAAAAGGAAATGAGATAAATGGGACTTCCCAGTAGGAACAAGTCAGAAGTCTGGGGGCATCCATAAACATGGGAAACAGCGAGTTCCCATGCAAAGTCTGAAAGGATGACCTAGAAGTCATGGATTATAGGATCGTATTGACCCACATCAATGATCTCCCAAGTAAGGTCTCTATAAGCCATGGAAGAAATGTCAAACCAAGTGCGATCATAGTGATGAGTAGGAAGGAAAAACATAACCATGTCCATGTCATTGTCACCAAAGAGTTGTCTCCAAATGATTTCGATGTCGCATTCCCAAGTATCTTTGAAATCTGTAACATTAGCTTCATGCTCAGAAGAATGATTCACCAAATCATTATCATCAGATGCACTTGTTGTCGAAGTCTGGGAGAGCATCATCATCAATAAATCATCGGGTCTATAAAGGGTATCGAGCTCTGTCAACAGGGCAGTTTCAAGAGAAGTGGCCGGAGGAGGTTCAGAGACAATGAGTGCATCTGTAGTGGGGGCACCCAGTCTGGAGATGGCCATAGGATCTGCAATGATAGCAAGCATGGTGGCAAGGAACTCATTGGTGGACAGGAGGGGGGACTGGGACCGGTGTGGGGGAGTTGGAGGGGGAGGAGAGGGGCTCAGTGAGCTCCGCAAGGGTAGTGAGAAATTCCCTGACTCCATCAAGGTTGATCGTCGGAGTGGGTGACTGAAGACCTGGTCCAGGTCCAGGAGATTCCAGATTGGGTGTATTTGGTCCAGGTGTGGGTCATCTGGGAAGAGATTGGTGGTTGGAATAATATGGGGGAGGGGCAGCATCAAGAGAGGGTAAGGAAGCATTGTCCAACTCATCAGTTCAGATGGGATAGGTAGGGATGGGGGCAGGTAATATAGGTCAGGCAATAGGGTAGATTCACGAAGTTCGTCCCAGAGGGTGGTTCAAAGGGAGCTTGCTGGATGAGATATAGTCCCATTGTTGGAGAGGAGAGAGACTGATGAGGGTGGTTCGAAGGAGGGGTTGGACATTGGTGGAAGGGAGAGTAGGGATGAAGCTTCCAAACCCAACATGGTGAAGGGCATCAAGTATAATCCCTCCAGTACCCTGAATGGAATAGAAGAGGGCTGCCACCCAAGATTCTCTGAGTTGGATAGGTGACCATTGTTGGATCTCAGATGAGAGGAGTGAGTTTCGGAAGGCCTGGAGGAGGAGTTGGATGATGGTCAATTCAGAGGATAGGGGAAGGTTCATGAGGTGGAGCACAAGGGGTGGTGACGAGATGATTGTGGCATAGAGGACATTTCAATGGAAATGTGGAAGTATTTCTAGAAAAATAGGGATGTTGTCCAAAGTGGAAAGTAGGGTGTCCAAGGGAATTTCCAGGTATGCCAGGGGAGAAACAGGAGGAGTAACTGGCATAGAGGGAAGAGAGAGTGAAAGAGAGGAAGAACAGGAGTGAGAACGGAAAGACTCAAGAATCATTCCAACTGTCCGCCTCAGCCGCCCAACCTGAGTAGGTGGTGCCAGTGGAGTAGCAGAGGACTGGGGTGGTGACATCATGAGGAGAGATGATTCTGACAGAGATTCCATGGGGGGTGATGTGGAGGATGAAGAAGAGGGCATTGCGAGAATATTGGAGCTTGAGGGCAATGGCAAAGATGAAATAAAAGAAACAGAGGGTGAGGGCAGAGATGACAATGAAAATGACAAGAGGAAAGGTGATTTCAATCATGTAGGAGGAGAGCGGAGTGGGGGAAAAGCCTTGGGGCGAGAGGCTTTATATAGATTTAGGAGAGTCTTGGCATGTACCAAATTGGATGGCAGTTCCCACGTGTTGTCGGAGGATGGATAGCCTTTCCATTTGATAAGGAACTGCAGATTCTGTGCAGAACCCCAATGTCCCACAATAACTTCGACTTTGTATTCTTCTTCTGATCCAAGAAGATCCAGTGGCAGCTGGGAGAAGCTGGGGCTGTGCTCATCAGTTTCCTGATAGAGGGAAGATGTCATGTATTTTCCATGTGGGGGGAAGTTTGAGTCGATAGGAGATAGGGGAAATCACCTGAGTGATCTTGAAGGGTCCCTCATGGTGAGGGGCTAGCTTTCAGGAGTGGTATCCCAGTTTGAGGTTCTTGTTGTCGAGTCAGACTTTTTGTCCAACTTTCCCAAGGGGAGAATTTGGTATTGATTCAGGATTTCATGTCGGTTTGAGCTTTCAGATGAGTCGCAAGGGCTTTGGTTCAGGCTGTTACAGATTTCGAAGATACTTGGGAACGAGATGTCGAAATCATCTGGAGACAACTCTATGGTGAAGAAGAGACGGACATGGATACATTTTTCTTTCCTACTCATTCATATGATTGCTACTGGTTTGACCTTTCCTCCATGGCATATAGAGACCTTACTTGGGAGATCATCGACAGTGGTCAATATGACCCTCTGTTCCATGACTTCTAGAACATCTTCAGACTTTGCACGGGAATGCTGCCGTTTCCCACGTTTACGGATGCCCCCGGACTTCTGACTCACTTCTACCGGGAAGTCCCATTTATCTCTTTTCCATTTATACTTAGCAGCTCTCCTCCTTCCCTTCTTGGACATGGGACCCCACTTTCCTTTCTTGGACATGGTACTCCGCATTTCCTTTTACGCATATGTTTCCTTTTACACGCCCTTTGTTGATTCCCTTTTACGATACACGTGACGCGACGCGTCTGTTTATCTTTATTTGTATCTCATAGTATAAATACCCGCCGATGTACTAGAATAGCTCTTCAGCTAATTCTACGCACTTCTGCCTGCAAAGTCTTCGCTCCTGACGAAGGTCGCTCGACTTACCTCCTGCACTAAGCCCTTCCAGTTCTCTGTCTCTCTTCGCTGACAGGCTTCTCTCTTACGAGTGATAGCCATTACTCTGCTCCTAGTTGTCGCTGACACTACGAGTACGAAAGGACCTCGAGTGAAGTCTTTGTTCCGCACCCGCGTAACACAGGCTTCATCGAGGTGAGTAAGTTGTTTCTCAGCAGCGGGGACAAAGGTGGTTTTAGAGAGAGGGGGATAAGAGCGGGGTTCATACCCATACATGAGGGAAAATGGGGATTGGTTGGTGACAGAATGGGCATTGGAGTTGTGAGAGATTTGGCCATAGGGAGGAGGGATGCCCAAGTGGTGGGTTTTCCCTTGCAGAATATCCAGAGATAGGTTTCTAGTTCTTGGTTTACGTGTTTGGTTTCTCCATCAGTTTGAGGATGGTAGGTGGCAGATAGGGTGAGGTTGTAGTTTAGGAGGTGGGCAAGTTCCTTGGCAAATGCAGAGGTGAATTGGGGACCTCAGTCGGAGATAAGCTTGTCATGGAGTCCAAAACAAGGAAAAACTTAAGAGAAAAATAGGGAGGTGACACCTTCAGCAGAGATTGTTTTCAAGCAAGGGATGTAAATTACCCCCTTAGTAAGACCATGGTCGACCATGACCATAATAGAATCATGGCCATTGGATGGGGGAAGATCAGTAATGAGGTTGACCAAGATTTGTTGGAAGGGGTGAGTGGTGATGGAGGGAATAGGGGAAAGCAGGGGCACTGTGGGGTGGGTGATAACCTTGTTTGCCTGGCAAGTGGCACATCCAGCAATAAACTTGCAGGCAAAAGTAGCCATGCCAGGCCACCAATAGTTGTGTCAGAGTAAGTGGAGTAGTCAGAAGTAGCTGGGGTGGCCTGCAGCTGGAGAGTCATGGATGGATGCCACAAGTTCCTTTCGTACAGAGTCCGGGATGTAAAGATGCCCCTGGAAAAAGAGAGAGCCCTCATGGAATTGCCAGTCAGTGGGAGAGGATTGGGGGAAAAGAGAGCTGCCATTCTGAAGTACAAGCAAGGCTTTCTGTATGATAGGATCATCAGTAGATGAGTTGGTGATCTTTTCAGCCAGGTCTGCATCAATGGCATTGATAAAGTGTTCGGGATCAAGGAGTACCATGTCCTGATTATCATCAGAAGTATCAACAAAGTCCTTTCGTGAAAGGGCATCAGCTGGTCCCATGTAGGATCTGGGGCAGGTATCATAGAGGATGTTGAAATCTTGGAGGAAAAGCATCCAATGGGCATGTCAGCAAGTTAGTTTCCATGGTTCTTTGAAATAGGAGAGATTCTTGTGGTCCGTAATGATGGTTATGGGATGCGTGGTTCTGCTGAGGTATTGACGCCATTCTTTGAGAGCCTTGATGACTGCTAGAAGCTCTCAGTCATAGATGTCATAGTTCTGCTTGGTGGGGGAGAACGTGCATGAAAAGTAGGAGCATGGATGGAGGTCTCCATTGACGTCCTTTTGCATAAGGACAGCTCCTGTGCCAGTAAGAGAGGCATCCATCATAACTGTGAAGGGTTTCTGGGGGTCTGGCATGGAAAGAACCAGTAGGATGAGGAATTTAGACTTCAATGTGTTGAAAGAGTGCTGCTGATCAGGTCCCCATTCCCAAGTTGTGGATTTCTTGGTGAGTGTGATGAGTGGGGCCATAATGGTGGAGAAGTCGGCAATAAACTTTTGGTAAAAGTTACAGAATCCAATGAACGACCAGACTCCCTTGATGGACGTAGGTGGAACCCAAGACTTGATTGCTGAGAGCTTGGTGGGGTCCATGCGGATTTCACCTTCAGCAATAATCATTCCTAGAAAGTCAACAGACTTTTGAGAGAAGGAGCACTTCTCTAACTTTAAGTGAAGGCGGAGCTCCTTCATTCATTCAAGGACACGATGAGTCTGTTCGTCATGAAGAGGTTGGTCATCCTTTGTATGAATTAGAAGATCATCCATATAGATGATGAGCCATCCTTCTGCCATCATGTCACCAAAGTAGTGGTCCATGAACGCCTGGAAGGTGGGAGGACTGTTGCACATCCCAAAGAACATGATGAGGGGTTTGTAAAGGCCGAACGGGGTGATGAAGGCAGCTTTCCATTGGTCCCCATCTTTGATGCAAATATTGTTGAATCCCCAGCGAACATCCATCTTAGTGAAGATGTTCGATCCACAAAGCTTGTCCATGAGGTTGGAGATCAGTGGGAGGGGGTAGGCATTCTTGACAGTATGCTCATTAAGGTAGCAGTAGTCTTGACAGGGTCGGAGCTTTCTGTCCTTCTTGGCAATGAAAAAGAAGGGGGCGGCCTGAGGGGATTTTGAAGGATGAATTGTACCCTTATCAAGATGTTCCTTGATAAAGTCCTGGCAAGCCTTTGTTTCTTTGGGGTTAAGGGAGTACAGTTTGGCTTTTCGGGGGACAAAGGAGTCCTTTAGATCAATGGCATGATCGAAGTCATGGGATGGAGGGATGAAACCATCCTCTGGTTCATCAAAAACTTTCTTATATTCTTTGAAGGCATCTGGGAGGGTGACTTGCAGGGCCTTTTTCTGTGCTGCAATGGTGGTGGAGAGGGTCACTTTCTGAATTACCTCTGGCAGAATCTTTGCTTCATGAAGCTTCCTTTGGAAATGCTGTTTGATGGCTCACTGCCTAGTGTCATAGTTGGCCTTAGAGACCAGATCCAGATTCTTGTTGATATATCTGATGAGGTAGGCTTGCACTTCCCTCAAGGGATTGTCATGTCAGGGGACCTTCTGTCCATCTGAGAATTCTATGGTTCAGTTAGTCCAGTCAATCTTTGGGTTTACCTTTACCAGCCACGGCATCCTGAGTATTACATTTTGGGATCCACAGTTGATTACCATGAGTTCCTGTTTGTGTTCTGTGTCAGCATATCGCAAGGTGATGAATACCTTGTGGCGTATTTCTCCAGCCTTGTTCTTTGTTCCATCTATGTTCTTGGCTCTGATTGGTTCGGCGAGTCGGACGAGAGGGATCTGATTTCGTATGGCGAAGTCCCGGTTGATGAACAATCCAGTGGCTCCAGAGTTGATGAGGGCAGTGGTGGTGATGATTTCTCCTGTCCTTCCTGCATAAAGGGATACAGGAACATGTATTGCCCTATCAGCAGGAGAGGATACAAAAACAGGAGCTATTGTACAGGAGTCCTTGTCCTTGAGGAAGTAGACATCACTCTACTCCTCAGTGTTGAAAATCCTCACCTTCTTTGGCCTCTTGTTCAGGGGTGTCCATTGGGATGTCTTGGGGTTTATCTGAAAACATTTCTAGCATTTGGATTGCCTGATGGGTCTTGAGTCCTTTGCTTTTCACATAGGCAGTGAGGGTGTCGATGGGAACGTCTTCTTTGGCTGTCCTTATCTTCTGTGGGGGAGAATGATGGTTCTGCCCATTGTGATGCTTTCCAGCAAAGCATCCTACCTTGTGGCATACAAAGCACTTCCTATTCTTCAGGTGCTTGGATCTTTCTGTCAGGGAAAGAGAAATGTAGTCCATGTCCATGGCCATAGGGTTGCGGGAGCAGGAGGTGGATGAAGTGGATCCGATATAGGAAGTACCTCCTTTCCTAAGGAGGTCAGTGTGCACAATTGTGTGGTAGAAGTGAGAGGCTTTCTCAAGCCACTCATTCGCAGTCGCGGGTTCCTTCTCTATGGCTGTCATCATGGTGGCAAGCTGGCACAAAACAGCGTGCTTGAGAAGATCCTTGAGTACTGATTGGTCAGAAATGTTGCTCTGGGAGGCTTCAAGCTGGAAGGTGCTTTGGAAGGCATTGAAGTCGCCATTGAAAGGCTTCCCTTCCATATGAATGTTATGGAGGGTCATACATGCCATGTCTTTGAGGCCAGGGGGTATGAAGATGGTGCAGAAGTCTTTCTCTAGTTCAGTGAGGGTATCAGCCCAGGAGGCAACCAGAGTGGTCATGACCTTTGTGAGCCATGCTTCGGAGAAGGTTGCCCCTCTCCCATGGTTCATCCAATTCAGGAGGGTAATCACAATCTTCTTATCGGTATACTTGGTGTCATTAATGGCAAAGTAAGCTTTCATCACCAACAGCCAATAGGAGGCATCTTCACTCTTGCCGGAGAAGGGTTCCAGGCAAGCTGCCTTTAATTCTTCTTGGGTGGAGTTCGACATGCTGCTAGTGCTAGGGGCAGGGGAGGGAGAATGGGTAGTTTGGGTGTGTTGGGAAGATGGGAGAGTCGATTGGAACTGGAGGGGAGAGAGTGTGGGGGTGGAACCTAGAGGAGAAGGGATGGGTGTATAGGAAGGGGTGATGTTCAGAAGGGGTCCTCTTCTAAGATCCAGGGAAGGGGCTTGAGAAGATCCGGCTACTCGTTGTCGAGTCTGAGTAGGAGAACAAGGAGTGAAAGTTCCAGAGGGTTGTGTGGACTGGTAAGGGTTGGAGTAGGGGGAAGCAGTGGGTGGTCATTCGTCATCAGATGAGCTCTCTTCAGGTGGAGCTCAAAACATGGCATGAAGTGGGTTGGATCCTGTGTGTAGTAGCAGGGATCAAGGGACAAGCTAATTCTTTTGTTACATGGGTGTGGAACAAATACTTCACTCGTGATCCTTTTGTACTCATGGTGTCAGTGACAACCAAGAGCAGAGTATTGGCTATCGCTCATGGGAGAGAAGCCCTGTAAGTATCAAGAGACAGAGAACTGGAAGGGCTTAGCACAGGAGGTAAGTTGAGCAACCTTCTTCAGGAGTGAAGACTTTGCAGGCAGAAATGCGTAGAATTAGCTGAGGAGCTATCTACTACAAGTCGACCCTTTATATACTACAGGGGTTACCATAAAGGGGCGACACGTAAAAGGAAATCAACAAGGCACATCATGTTGTGTGTATCATAAAAGGGAATCAACGAACAACATGTAAAAGGAAATGTACACATAAAAGGAAATGTGGAGTCCTGTGTCCAAGAAAGGAATCGGAGTCCCATGTCCAAAAGGGGAAATGGAGTTCCGCTAAGTATAAAAGGAAATGAGATAAATGGGACTTCCCAGTAGGAACAAGTCAGAAGTCCGGGGGCATCTGTAAACGTGGGAAATGGCGAGTTCCTGTGCAAAGTCTGAAGGGATGACCTAGAAGTCATGGATTATAGGATCATATTGACCCACATTGATGATCTCCCAAGTAAGGTCTCTATAAGCCATGGAAGAAATGTCAAACCAAGTGCGATCATAGTGATGAGTAGGAAGGAAAAATGTATCCATGTCCATGTTGTCATCACCAAAGAGTTGTCTCCAAATGATTTCGATGTCATGTTCCCAAGTATCTTCAAAATCTGTAACAGTTTCTAGCTAATCAATGCTAATAACATCCCATCCCCCCTTCAGTTTCTCCTTCTCTTTAACATCAGGAAGCTCAGCAACATCTTTCAGGTCTGCAATACTGACAAGCTTGAGCTGAAACCATGAGTTGAGACACATTAATGCACAAGTTGAATGCACTAAGAGGCCAGAGCAGACATGTGAGAGTATGAGACATCCTTGGCTAAAAAGATGCTCAACATCAATTGAGGTAGCTGCAAGGAATAAGTTCACAAACAGGTAGAAAGTGTAGATAGACTTGCCTGGAATACTTAGATAATCTAATGCCATTTGAGAGAGGTGGGGATATGTGGCACAGTGCTCATACCACCATGCAAGTGCATCAGTCACATGCTCAACATCAGCTCTCAAGTATATCTCCAACTCATTGCAGCCATCCTTCACTTTGGGGGGTCCTAGGGAAGGCATATCATCGAACATGTTGCCAGATTTCTGGATTCCAAGTCAGGTTGCATCCAAGTACTGAGCTTGTTCATGCAATTAACTATTGAATGCACTCACTGGTGTTATGACTTCATCATTCTCCATCGAACTTTTTACCTTTAACGAATCCTTTCGCTAGACTCAGTCCTCGAAGACGAGTCCCAACATGTATTTCGTGTCACGTGACTCTTTCACACGATCATGTGATGTTCCCCTTTTGGTACGCTCCTATGTCAGTATAAACTTCCTTCTGTCACGTGATCTGACACACGTGACCTCCCATGGCACTTGCCGATTGGCTGATAGCTTATCTTCTGCTCTTCTTTCGCTATTGGCTCCTCCTTATCCTTTATCTTTACTCATAGACGATGACTCAAGATACGCGATCCTCGCATCGTACGATTCCCTTTCTCTTTTATCATTGGACGATAGTATTCGCACAGCATGGTCTGTGCACGATTCTCCACACTATATAAACCCCATGTACTGTACGATTATTCCCTAGTCTTATCTACTTGATTCTACTTCCCAGGGTAGGATTTAAGGATAGCTCCATCGCCTCACTGGGATTATACTTCACCTCAACAATTCCGCCCTTACACGATTTTCATCTCTCGCTTGTTGCCGCCTTCGTATCTGGCGCGCCTTTAGAACCCGGCGCGCTCATCCTTTTATCTTCTTTGGGATATTTGAGTGACACTTCGCATCAACTGGTAGTTCCTCAACCACTTCAACATCCAAGTCAACTGCTTCAGCAGTATTATAGGAATTTTCAAACCAGTCACACACAAGTTTCTCAGCAGTGAGAAGCCACTCTTCCTTCCAGTCTGCATGCTTGAAGTACTCCATTTTGTGATGGGGGTGTAAAACTACATGTTATTTCAGTATTTAGCACTTGTATTGTGGGCAGTGTACTTGCCCATTGCAATGCAGTACACTTCTGAGTTGTCCATCAGTGAGTAATAACAGTTGAGTGTTTGAAGTGTGATCATGATCCCCGCATGGATAGGGGCACATAGTTTATTATTTTCCATGTACTCTTTGAGTTTGCCATGCATGGCATCCATCACAGGGATAACCTCAGTGAGGTTGGGTGTAGCCCTAGAGAACTTCTCAGTCGCGTCCTTGAGGACCTAGACAATTTGATAAATGTTAGTACTTGATATGAAGTAGCACTTAAACAACCAAAAGAAGAAAGGAGAGAGAGCGCGCCGGGTTCAAGGGGTTCTCTGGCAATGAATGCGGCGAGGAGGGCAATCTGAAAGTCGTGAAGGGGCGGTATGTTGGAGGTGAAGTATAATCCCAGTAGTCGAGGAGTAATCCTTAAATCCTACCCTGGGAAGTAGAATCAAGTAGATAAGACTGGAGAACCAGTCGACTATGTACATGGGTTTAAATACTGTAGAGAATCGTGCATGGACCAAGCAGTGTGTATCGTATCGTCCAATGAGAAAAAGAGGAGGAGAATCATACGATGCGAGGATCGTGTATCTTCTGGTAAGCGTCTATGAGTCAATGAGAAAGGAAGATAAGGAGATTGCTGGGCCAAAGGCGAAAGAAGAGCAGAAGATAAGTTATCAGCCAATTGGCAAATGCCGTGAGTGGTCACGTGTGTCAGATCACGTGACTGAAGGAAATTTATACTGACATAGGAGCGTACCAAAAGAGGAACATCATGTGATCGTGTGAATGAGTCACGTGACACGAATTACATGTTGGTGCTCACCTTTGAGGGCTGAGCATAGCGAAGTGGTTCGTTAAGTAAAAAGTTCGATGTAGAATGATGAAATCATAACAGTACTAGTTGCTGGTCATGGGCTCCAAGTCACAGCCACAGAGTGTGCACAGCACCTTCAGCATGTCTCACAAGTCTTTAAGCATATCCCACTCCTTTTTGTCCAGCTCATATGGCTGCAAACCCAATTCCCTGTCCCTTGTCATCCATTCCACTGCCTTCCAATGTTCCAGCACATAGTGAAGCATGTCATATGTTGAATTCCATCTCATCAGAATGTCCTGCAGCAAGTTTGTTATTGAGAGCTTCAATTCACCAAGAATACACTGCCACTCAGAGAGTAGTTTAGTGGATGAGTTGATGATCTTGTAGGCAAGTCTTCAGATCTGTTGAGTTGTGTCTGGTTAGACATGGTGCGTCATAAATGACACTGCTTACTTTCAAAAGCGCTAACTGTACAGGTCAGATGGATCCTCAAATTTTCTGCTGTTCCCCAGAAGTCATCTTTTCAACTTCATCCATCCATCCCTCAAGGTTATCGTTGATTGTCCCTTCTGAGTCACCATCACCTTCTCCATCACTTTCATCCTCACCAGCTGATTCAAGTTCGTCAATCTCTCTCAACAGTCAAAGTTCATCAATGGTCAGTTCTTTTTCTGTGCCATGTCTTCCCATTCTCACGTCAAATGCTTGGAGCAGTGACTTAGCCACTAAATTTGTTGTATGTAGGAAGCACCAAGCATGTCCTGCCTGACTGGTATAGTCAGGCAATTGATCACTCAATGCATCAACCATTACTGTGTTGCTTGACTCATTGTTGCATGTAACACAGAGTATCTGTGTCTTTATGATAAGTGATTTTCATTTTCTGTTTGTGCTACTGCAGCTTACCTTCTCTGCTACTGAGAAAGCCTCTAGAACATCCCGGAACTTGTATGCCAGGGCCAACCCAGTGTGCGACTGGGTTGCAGTTTGTTATGAAACCATATTTTATCTTTGAAAGACACTACCCTTTTTCTGACACTTTTCAAAAATTTTATCTAGGACTCCCCTTTTCGTGCAGCAATCCTCGAAGAAAGCCATCTACCTGTATTTCTCAGATCACGTGATTCGACATCATGTGATGTTCATCTTCTGGTATGCTCCTATGACAGTATAACTTCCTTCCATCACGTGATCTGTCACACGTGACCACTTTGCAGCACTTGCTGATATTCCCACCAGCAATCTTTCAGACTTCTCCCCAGTGGCCTCTCTTTGAGAATAACCCTTTTTTGGACATATTGACTTTCTTATCTCTTAGTCATTTCTTCTTATGAGACTACCCAATCATGATCATATCAGAAGGCATGTGCCACAGAGAGCAGTACGTTTTACTCATTTCCTCTTACTTATGATACGTTTCTATTGGACAGACATTACCATACATGGATTACCAGGTCTTACACCTGAAGGGCACTTCGCCATATTTAGTATTTTCCTTTTATGATAGTTGGTCTGTGCACTCTGCCAGACTTGTATTTAAGTAGTAGATGCTTAGACTGGTAACCCCAGTCTTAGCTACTTGGAATATCATCACCCAGGTGAATTCTTCTAGGCTGGACCCCCTTGGGATATTCTGAGGGGCATGCTGGGTACCACTCCACTACACCTTCACTTTCTTTATGATGATGATACTGCCTCAAGAGTGAAGACTTTGCCTTTGAGGTTTCGGATTCAACCTTCGACTTTCTGTCTCGTTTCACAGTTAATGTGGAATACGATTTGGCAAGTGGACTATGGTACCTTTGCCACTTCAACAACATCTAACGGCATTGTCAGAGGAACACCATTGCATTCCATGTGCATGCAAATTGCCACAAATGATTGGTGATTCAGCGAAGTCCAAGCATTGGTAGTGAAGCTCAGCTTCCCATCATACTTCTGCAGGCAGTAAGTATGTAGTTGCTCATGTGTTATGATTCTCATACCTTTATTGAACTTTTTACTTAATGAACCCATTTACTATGCTCTACCCTCGAAGGAGAGCACCAACATGTATTTCGAAAGTCACATGATCAATCATGTGATGTTCCTCTTTTGGTACACTCCTATGTCAGTATAATTTCTTTCTGTCACATGATCTGACACATGTGACCACCTACAGCACTTGCCAATTGGCCAATAGCTTATCTTCTGCTCTTCTTTTGCTATTGGCCCTTCCTTATCCTTTATCTCTTTTCCCATTGACTCATAGATGATGACTCAAGATACGTGATCTTTGTATCTGTTACAAAACTATATTTTATCTTTGAAAAATGCTACACTTTTACTGACACTTTTCAAACTTTTACTTAGGACTCTATTTTCTTGCGGCAATCCTCAAAGAAAGCCATCTACATGTACTTCACTGATCATGTGACTTGATGTCACCTGATGTCTTCCTTCTAGTACACTCTTACGACAGTATAATTTCCTTCTGTCATGTGATCTGTTGCATGTGACCACTCCACAGCACTTGCTGATAGGCCGTCTGTCGAGACTTCAGACTTATTCCCGGCGGCCATCTCTTTGGGAATAATCCATTTTGGACTTATTGACTTTCTCACGAGATTCAGGGATCTTATATCTCCATGGACATGCGTTTGTCTTTCCCCTTTCATTCCTGTTACTTCTCTTCTCTTTGATCCCCATCCAGTGAATGGTGGATGACCCTCAGATAGGATACTGGTCCGATGATATGGCCGATGGTACAATTCTTCTTATTTAGTATTTCCTTTTACAATTAGATGGTCCGTGTGCAGAGCGCCACATGTATATAAGTAGTAGATGCATCAACTGGTAACCCCAGTCTTTGCTATTTGGAATTTCATCCCCAGGTGATTTTCTTTTAGGTGAGACCCCCTTAGGATTTTCTGAGGGGCTTACTGGGAAATCCTCTTATTCATTCACACTCGTAGCCGGAGGATAAATGGCGCTCCTTATTTCTTTTGTGACTTGGATTAGGACTTTGCGTCCTAATAGAATCCTCAGACTTTGTGTTGAGGACCCACCTTGTTGACTTTGTGTCACAAGGCTCATTCGCAGATACCCCGCCGAAGGGAAGACTTCGCCTTTGAGGTTTGAGGTTCAACCTTCGATGTTTCCGTCTTGTTTCACTTAGCAAAGACTACCTGTTATGATTCTATCATTCCTTATTGAACTTTTTACTGAACGAACTATTTCGCTATGCTCAGCCCTCGAAGGCGAGCACCAACATGTAATTCTTGTCACGTGACTCTTTCACACGATCACGTGACGTTCCCTTTTTGGTACACTCCTATGTCAGTATAAATTTCCTTCAGTCATGTGATCTGACACATGTGACCACTCCAGCATTTGCCGATTGGCCGATAACTTATCTTCTGCTCTTCTTTTGCCATTGGCCCAGCAACCTCCTTATCTTTCTTTCCCATTGACTCATAGACACTTACTCGAAGATATGCAATCCTCGCATCGTATGTTTCCCTTATTCTTTTTCTCATTGGATGATACGATATGCACAGCTTGGTGTTACAGATTTCGAAGATACCTGGGAACGGGACATCGAAATCATCTGGAGACAGCTCTCTGGTGAAGAAGACATAGACCCGGATACGTTTTTCTTTCCTACTCATTCTTATGATCACTATTGGTTTGACGTTTCTTCCATGGCATATAGAGACCTCACTTGGGAGATTATCGATAGTGGTCAATACGACCCATTATATCATGACTTCTAGGACAGCCTTCAGACTTTGCACGGGAACACCGCCGTTTCCCACGTTTATGGATGCCCCCGGACTTCTGACTCACTTCTACCGGGAAGTCCCATTTATCTCTTTTCCATTTATACTTAGTGGCTCTCCACCTTCCCTTCTTGGACATGGGACTCTGCTTTCCTTTCCTGGACACAGGACTCCGCATTTCCTTTTATGCATATGTTTCCTTTTATGCGTCCTTTGTTGATTCCCTTATACGATACCTGCGACACGATGCATCTATTTGTTTCTATTTGTACCTCGTAGTATAAATACCCCCCAATGTACTAGAATAGCTCTTCAGCTAATTCTACGCACTTCTGCCTGCAAAGTCTTCGCTCCTGACGAAGGTCGCTCAACTTACCTCCTGCGCTAAGCCCTTCCAGTTCTGTCTCTCCTTGCTGACAGGCTTCTCTCTTATGAGCGATAGCCAATACTCTGCTCCTAGTCATCACTGACACTACGAGTATGAAAGGACTTTGAGTGAAGTCTTTGTTCCGCACCCGTGTAACAAAAGAATTAGCTCGTCCCTTGATCCCTGCTACTACGCACAGGATCTGCCCAACTTCACACCACGTATCATCCCCCTGCTTCAGAGGACATCTCTGACGACGAACGACCGCCCACTGCTTCCCCATATGCAAACCCCTATCAATCCGCACGTCCCTCTGGAACTTCTTCCCCGCATTCTCCCACCCAGCCTAGACGACAAGTAGCCAGATCCTCTCAAGTCCCTTCTCCTGATACTCGACGAGGACCTCTTCTGAACATTACTCCTGGGTATACTCCCATCCCATCTCCTCTAGGAACCACTCCTGCTCTTTCGCCTCTCCAGTTCCAATCGACTCTCCCATCTTCCCAGCACACCCCGACAACTCGCTCCCCCTCTCCAACCTCTAGCTCTAGCAGCATGTCGAACCCTGCCCAAGACGAACTCAAGGCGGCTTGCCTGGATCCCTTCTCCGGCAAGAGTGAAGACGCCTCCCGCTGGCTGTTGGCGATGAAAGCTTACTTCGCCATTAACACTGCCAAGTATGATGACAAGAAGATCGTAATCACCCTCCTGAATCGAATGAACCAGGGGAGAGGGGCAACCTTCTCCGAAGCCTGGCTCATGAAGATTATGACTGCCCCGTTGCCTCCTGGACCGATACCCTTACCGTGATGGAGAAGGACTTCCGCACCGTCTTTATACCCCCCGGCCTCAAAGACACTGCACGAATGACTCTCCACACCATCCGCATGGAAGGTAAACCATTCAATGGCAACTTTGATGCCTTCCGCAGTGCCTTCCAGCTCGAAGCCTCCAGGAGTGACGTCTCTGATCAATCAGTCCTAAAGGATCTTCTTCGTCGCGCGGTCTCGAAACAGATCGCCACCATGATGACAGCCTTAGAGAAGGAACCCGCGACCGCGAATGACTGGCTTGATAAGGCCTCTCATTTCTACCATGCAATTGTTCGCAACGACTTACTCCGGAAAGGAGGAACTTCCTATATCGGATCGACCCCGTCTTCGTCTCGCTCCCGCGACCCCATGGCCATGGACGTTGACTATGTCTCCCTGACTCCCGAAGAGAGATCTGACCACATCAAGAAGAGGAAGTGTTTTATCTGCCATTGCGTCAGCTGCTTTGCCGGCAAGCATCGCAACGGGAAGAACCGTGCTTCTATCCCACAGAAGATTAGGACCGCCGAGGAAGACGTTCCTATCAACCCCATCGCTGCCTATGCAAAAGGCAAAGGGCTGAAGCCCAACCAAGTAATTTCCATGCTGGAATTGTTCTCTAGCGACACTCAACAGGCCATCTTGGCTGAACCAGACCACGATGCCAAAGAAGACGAGGCAGATTTTCAACATTGAGGAGTAGAGCGACATCTGCTACCTCAAGGACAAGGACTCCTGTAACTATAGCCCCTGTTTATGTATCCTCTCCTGCAGATAGGGCAATACATGTTCCCGTATCCCTTTATGCAGGAAGGACAGGAGAAATCGTCGCCACCACCGCCCTCATCGACTCCGGCGCTACCGGATCATTCATCGACCGAGACTTCGCTGTACGGAACTGAATTCCTCTCATTCGACTCACTGAACCTATCGGAGCTAAGAATGTAGATGGAACCAAGAACAAAGCTGGAGAAATCTGTCATAAGGTATTCATTACCCTGTGCTACGCTGACACAGAACACCAACAGGAACTTATGGTGATAAACTGTGGATCCCAAAACGTCATTCTGGGAATGCCGTGGCTCACAAAGGTAAACCCGCGGATTGACTGGACCAATCGAACCATCGAATTCGACCACGGAACCAAAGTTCACCGACACGACGACCCGCTGAGGGAAGCGCAAGCCTACCTTATCCGCTTTATCAACAAGAACCCAGATCATGTATCAAAAGCCAACTATGACGCTAGGCAGCGAGCCATCAAACAGCGTTTTATACGAAAGGCCAGAGAGGCCAAACTCCTACCGGAGGTGATCCAGAAGGTAACCCTATCAACCACTATTGCCGTGCAAAAGAAGGCCCTGCAGGTAGCGCTGCCTGATGCATTCAAGGACTTCAAGAAAGTATTCGACGAACCAGACGACGGTTTCATTCCCCCGTCCCAAGACTTCGACCATGCCATTGAACTCAAGGACTTGTTCGTCCCGCGAAAAGCAAAACCGTATTCTCTTAACCCTGCCGAAACGACCACCTGCAAGGAGTTCATCGATGAACACCTAGCCAAAGGAACCATTCGACATTCCAAATCCCCCCAGGCCACCCCCTTCTTTTTCGTTGCCAAGAAGGATGGAAAGCTCTGACCCTGCCAGGACTATCGCTACCTTAATGAACATACCATCAAGAATGCCTATCCCTTACCGCTTATTCCAGATCTCATGGACAAACTGCGTGGATCCAACATCTTCACTAAGATGGACGTCCGCTGGGGATTCAACAATATCCACATTAAAGACGGCGACCAATGGAAGGCAGCGTTTATCACCCCATTCGGCCTGTTTGAACCACTCATCATGTTCTTTGGAATGTGCAATGGCCCGCCCACCTTTCAGGCATTTATGGACCACTATTTCGGCGATACAGTGATGGCCGAAGGGTGGCTCATCATCTACATGGACGACCTCCTCATTCACACTAAAGATGACCAAGAGCTTCACGATGAACGGACTTGTCGAGTTCTGGAACGAATGGCCGAACTTCGTCTCCACCTCAAGCTGGAGAAGTGCTCCTTCTCTCAGAAGTCTGTTGATTTTCTAGGAATGATTATTGCCGAAGGCGAAATCCGCATGGACCCCACCAAGCTCTCCGCCATCAAGACCTGGGTTCCCCCCACCTCTGTCAAGGGCATCAGATCTTTCATCAGCTTTTGCAATTTCTACAGGAAATTTATTGCCAACTTTTCCGCCATTGCCGCCCCTCTTATCACCCTTACCAGAAAATCTGCCGCCTGGGAATGGGGATTTGATCAACAGAAGGCTTTCGACGCTCTCAAAAACAAGTTCCTTACCCTACCGGTCCTCTCGATGCCGGACCCTCAACACCCCTTTACCATCATGACCGATGCTTCCCTCACTGGTGCTGGTGCTGTTCTCATGCAGAAGGACGTCAATGGGGATCTCCACCCGTGCTCGTACTTCTCGTGCATGTTCTCTCCAACTGAGCAGAATTACGACATCTACGATCGGGAGTTACTCGCCGCTATCAAAGCCCTTGAAGAATGGTGCCAATATCTTAGTGGTACTCCCCATCCGGTCACCATCATTACCGACCACAAGAATTTGGCATACTTCAAACAACCCCGTAAACTCTCCCGTCGCCACGCTCATTGGATGCTTTTCCTCCAAGACTTTGACATCCTTTACGACACCCGCCCTGGTTCCTACATGGGCCCTGCCGATGCCCTGTCGTGCAAGGATTTTGTCGATACCTCCGAGGACAACCAAGACGTCACCCTCCTCGACCCCGAACACTTCATCAACACTATCGACGCTGATCTGGCTAACAAGATTGCCGCATCTACTACCGCCGACCCTATTGTTCAAAAAGTGCTGCTCGCCCTACAGAACGGTAGCTCCCTCTTCCCCCGCACCTCTCCCAAAGATTGGGAATTCCACGAAGGCTCTCTTTTCTTTCAGGGTCGCCTTTATATTCCGGACACTGCTCGGAAAGAGCTTGTCACTTCAATCCATGACTCCCCTGCTGCCGGCCACCCCAGCTATTTCTGCCTTTTGCACCTTCTTCGTCGAGACTATTGGTGGCCCGGAATGGCAACGTTTGCCTGAAAATTCATCGCTGGTTGCGCCACTTGCCAGGCCAACAAGGTCATTACCCATCCCACCACCCCACCGCTCTCCCCTATTCCTTCCAAGGCGACCCGCCCATTCCAGCAAATATCTGTCGATCTTATCACCGACCTTCCCCCGTCCGACGGCCATGATTCTATTATGGTCGTGGTCGACCATGGTCTTACGAAGGGGGTAATTTACATCCCTTGTTCAAAAACTATTACTGCCAAAGGGGTAGCTTCCCTCTTCTTTTCCCAGGTTTTTCCCTGCTTCGGACTCCACGACAAGCTTATCTTGGACCACAGTCCCCAATTCGCCTCCGCATTCGCCAGAGAACTAGCCCGACTGCTGAATTATGACCTTGCTCTCTCGTCCGCCTACCATCCTCAAATGGATGGCAAGACCAAATGAGTCAATCAAGAACTTGAAACCTATCTTTGGATCTTCTGCGAAGGAAAACCCTCCACTTGGGCTTCTCTCCTTCCTATGGCCGAATTCTCCCACAACTCCAACGTCCACTCTGTCACCAACCAATCCCCATTTTCCCTCATGTATGGCTACGAACCCCATGCATATCCTTCCCTCTCCCGAACCACCTTCATCCCAGCTGCTGAACAACGCCTCTCCAAGCTCGACAAAGCCCGCACTGAAGCCCTGGCCGCCCATCAGAAGGCACAGGACGACATGAAATCCCGCATTACCACCAAGTTTACCCCTTGGAAAGTCGGTCAGAAGGTCTGGCTCGACAACAAGAACTTAAAACTTGGCTACCACTCTCGAAAGCTCTCCCCTCAACGCGAGGGCCCCTTCGAAATCACCCAAGTACTCTCTCCTGTCTCTTATTGACTCAAACTTCCCCCTACCTGGAAGATACACGACGTATTCCACGCCTCCATTCTCTTCCCTTATCGAGAAACCGACAAACACGGGCCCTCGTTCTCACGACCACCACCGGATCTTCTCGGATCAGAAGAAGAATACGAAGTCGAAGCTATCGTGGGACATCAGGGTTCCACACGGAATCCGCAGTTCCTTATCAAATGGAAAGGCTATCCATCTTCCGACAATACGTGGGAACCGCCCTCCAATTTGGTAAACGCCAAGACCATCCTTGACCTTTATAAAGCCTCTCGCCCCAAGGCTTTCCCCTCATTCCGTCTCCCCTCTACATGACCGAAATCACCTTCCCCCTCATCGTATTCCTCGTATTTTCTGCCCTCACTGTTCTTTTCTTCTACTGCATCTTCGCCCTCGCCCTCAAAGTCCAATATTCCCGCGACTCCCTCTTCTTTGTTGCCCACGTTACCCCTCACAGAATCTCTGTCGGAATCATCTCCCTGCATGACGTCACCACCCCTGTCCTCTGCTATTCCACCGGCGCAACCTACTCTGGCTGGACAGCTGAGGCGGATGGTTGGAACAATTCTTGAGTCATTCCACTCTCGTTCTTCTTCTCATGTTTCTCTCTCCCCCCCTATGAGCCCTGCTCAACCAGCTTCTCCACCAGCGTACTTGGACGTTCCCCTTGACGCCCTCCTCTCCACCTTAGACCCCATTCCCCTTTTTCTAGATAGACTTCCACGTTTTCATCAAAACGTATTCTATGCCTCGATCCTCTCGTCCCCACCACTCACTGTCCCACTCTCGAACCTTCCCCTATCCCCTTACACGACGGTCATCCCCTTCCTCATCCAGGCGTTCCGAAACACGATCCTCTCATCCGAGATTCAACAGCGATCTCCAATCCAACTTGGAGAATCTTGGGCGGCAGCCCTCTCCTATTCCATACAGGGTACCGGAGGGATTATACTCGATGGCCTCGACCACCTGGGGTTTGGAACCCTTATCCGAACCCTACCCTCTAACCATGTCCAACCCCTCCTTCGAACCACCCTCATCAGCCTCTCTCCACTCCAACGATGGGACTATCTCTCATCCCACAAGCTCCCTTCGAACCACCCTCTGGGACGAACTACGTGTCTCTACCCCTCTGCCCGAGCTCCTCTACCCGCCCCCGTCCCCACCTACCCCATCCGACCTGATGAGTTGGAACATGCTACCATACCCTCTCTTGATGCCGCCCCTCCCCCATATTCTCCCAACCGTGAATCTCTTCCCCGACAACCTACGCCTGGACCGGATGCGCCCCATATGGGATCTCCTGGACCCAGAACACGTGTTCGCTCATCCTCTCCGGTTGTCGAACTCGATCTTAATGAGTTTAGACAATTCCTCACAACCCTCGCTGAGCTCACGGAACTGGTCGCCTCCACCTCCTCTGAGTCCCCCGCGCCGCTCCCCGTCCCCCCTCCTGTCTGTCGACGACTTCCTCACCACTGTACTTGCTATCGTTGCGGATCTTCCGGACACCTCCAGTCTGGATGTCCCCACTACCGATGCACCCACTGCCTTCGAACTTCTCCAGGCCACCTCTCCTGGAACTGCCCCGTTGACAGACAATGATTCCCCCACCAGACCCGACGATTTACTAATGATGATGCTCAGCCAGACTTCGATGACGAGCGCATCTGAAGATAATGATTCGGTGAATCATTCTTCTGACCGGGGATCTAATGTTACAGATTTCGAAGATACCTGGGAACGGGACGTCGAAATCATCTGGAGACAGCTCTCTGGTGAAGAAGACATAGACCCGGATACGTTTTTCTTTCCTACTCATTCTTATGATCACTATTGGTTTGACGTTTCTTCCACGGCGTATAGAGACCTCACTTGGGAGATCATCGATAGTGGTCAATACGACCCATTATATCATGACTTCTAGGACAGCCTTCAGACTTCGCACAGGAACACCGCCGTTTCCCACGTTTACGGATGCCCCCGGACTTCTGACTCACTTCTACCGGGAAGTCCCATTTATCTCTTTTCCATTTATACTTAGTGGCTCTCCACCTTCCCTTCTTGGACACGGGACTCCGTTTTCCTTTCCTGGACATGGGACTCCACATTTCCTTTTACGCGTATGTTTCCTTTTACGCATCCTTTGTTGATTCCCTTATACGATACCTGCGATGCAACGCGTCTATTTGTTTCTATTTGTACCTCGTAGTATAAATACCCCCCGATGTACTAGAATAGCTCTTCAGCTAATTCTATGCACTTCTGCCTGCAAAGTCTTCGCTCCTGATGAAGGTTGCTCGACTTACCTCCTGCGCTAAGCCCTTCCAGTTCTCTGTCTCTCCTCGCTGACGGGCTTCTCTCTTACGAGTGATAGCCAATACTCTGCTCCTAGTTGTCGCTGACACTACAAGTACGAAAGGACTTCGAGTGAAGTCTTTGTTCCGCACCCGCATAACACTTGGTCCGTGCATGATACTTAGACCTATATAAACCCATGTACTTAGTCGACTGGTTTCCCCAGTCTTATCTACTTGATTCTACTTCCAAGGGTAGGATTTAAGGATAGCTCCTCGACTTACTTGGATTACATTCCATCCAACATTCCACCCCTTCATGACTTCCACATCTCTCTCCTCGCTGCCTACGTCGCTGGAAAGCCTTTGGAACCCGGTGCCCTTTCTTTACTTTCTTCTTTGGGTTATTTGAGTGCTACTTCGTATCACTACCTACTTGAACGCGAAGTAGACAGGACACTCTCCGCCCAGTACTAGGGCAACTGGTTTCTTTCGCTCAGTCAAGGCGTCCCCAGAGGTCCTCTCAGTAGGGCCAGTAAGGACTTTCGAATTCTCACGATGTTGGTCAACTACCCACCGACTACAAGAAAGAGCTCCTTTGGTTACCTTCCAGGAGTAAAAGAAGTAGAGGTACGAAGATTGGCTACTGCCAACTTCAAGCATATGTATTACGCTCCCCCGAATCCTTATCAATCTAGGGAAGGAAGTCTCTGGGATGTCTTCTTTGCCAGTGCGACCACTTTGTCGCACAATATGCCATTCAACGTGGCTTACAAGATGTACATTGAAGCCTATTGGAAAGCAGGAAGAGTCTTTCTAGCGGAACTAGACCATACCCACTTTACTCAACAGGTCGCCAGGGACTATACGTCACCTGAAGCCGAGGCCTACTATAGGAAAAGGCTCAGACAAGAGGAGAAGTTGAAAAAGAAAAAGGAAAAAACTATAAAAAAGGTAATAGGGGGGGTAAACCCTTCCCACAACAAATTTTCTATTTTAACAGACATACCCACTTTCAACTTTGACGATTCTTTCTCATTATCAGAGGTACCAACCCCTACCCAAAAAACCCATAAAAAAGAAACCTCTCTCCCGTTCCCCTCCACTACAGACTTTTCCTTTTTCAATGAGCCCCTACGCTCAAAACCACTTGGTCCACGACCCCTTCCTGTCCTTTCCCCCGTCTCTCATGCTTCCCTTTTCATATCTCAATCAGACATTATTTATTCAAACTCTACGATACATTTGGGCTCGATTTCTTTGCCCACTAATGTTTCTTTCTACTCAGGATACCCACCGCGGTGGAAGATGGTGACCTGCTCGTCACTCGTAGACTCTGGAGCAACGAACATGTTCATTGATAAAAGGTTTTGTGAAACTAATGGAATTATAGGTACCCCTTTAGGAAGACCGGTCAGTGTCTCAAACGCCGACAGTAGTAACTCAAGTATAGGAAAGATTACCCACAAAGCAAGAATTATTGTGGAAGTTGAGGGTCATCAAGAACCCATCGAAGCGTTTGTAACGAACCTAGGAACTCATGAAATTTATTTAGGATTTGATTGGCTAGTACGCCACAATCCAGAAATTGATTGGATGACAAAACATATAGAGTTTTCTCATTGCACAATATACTGCAATGAAGGCAAGGTTCCAGCTAGGCTGAAGAAAACCATGGAGATACCCTCAAGAGAGGACGATTATTATCTTTACAGCAGGACAATATGGAATAAAGAAGAATACCAGACTACGGACTCTGGCCAGTCTGATGAGAAGATTTCCTCCATATCGGAGAAGCAGGTTATGGACTATGGCTGGCCTGACAGTTGGAGAATACTGTCCTCAAAACCTCGGACGATGACTACTGAGAAATGGAGAATACCCCACCATGGGATGAACAATGGATACCCCTACTTCCAAAGAGGGATGACAATCGACGAAGAAAAAAGGTACCTCAAGGAGAAGGTGCCAGTATGTTATCACGACTATCTCGATGTTTTCTCTGAGCAAGAATCGGAAAGGATGCCCAGCCTGTTATAAAACCATATCTTATTCTTGAAAGATGCTACCTTTTACTGACACTTTTCAAACTTTTACTTAGAACAAAACCTCTTGCGGCAATCCTTGAAGAAAGCTGTCAACATGTATTTCACTGATCACGTGACTCAAAGTCACCTGATGTTCATCTTTTGGTATGCTCCTACGACAGTATAATTTCTTTCTGTCACGTGATCTGTTACATGTGACCACTTTGTGGCACTTGCCGGTAGGCCGTTGATCGAGACTCCAGACTTATTCCCGGCAGCCATCTCTTTGGGAATAACCCTTTTTGAACTTATTAACTTTCTCATGAGATTTGGAGATCTTATATCTCCATGGACATGTGTTTGTCTTCTCACTTCATTTCTGTTTCTTCTCTTCTCATTGATCCCTGTCCAGCGAATGGCGGATGACCCTCAGATAGGATACCGGTCTGATGATATGGCCGATGGTATGATTTCCCTTACTTAGTATTTTCCTCTTACGATTAGATGGTCCGTGCGCAGAGTGCCATATGTATATAAGTAGTAGACGCATTGACTGGTAACCCCAGTCTTTGCTATTTGGAATTTAGTCCCCAGGCTATTTTCTTTTAGGCGAGACCTCCTTGGGAATTCTGAGGAGCTTACTGGGAAACTCTTACTCATCTACACTCTTGGCCGGAGGATAAACGGCACTCTCTCTTTACTCGAGAATCAGACTAGGACTTTGCATCCTACAGAGAATCCTCAGACTCTGCGTCGAGGACTATCCCCCTTGTTGACTTTGTGTCACAAGGTTTATTCGCAGATACCCCGAAAGGAAGACTTCACCTTTGAGGTTTGAGGTTCAACCTTCGACGATTCCATCTCGTTTCACTTAGCAAAGACTACCTACTCGAACACAAAGTAGATGGGACGCTCTCCACCCAGTACTAGGGCAACTGGTTTTATTCTTCAGTCAAGGCGTCCCCAGAGGTCCTCTCAGTAGGGCCAGTAAGGACTTGTAGCAAGGACATGTCAGTAAACTATCCACCAACTACAAGATGAAACTCCTTTGGTTATCTCCCAGGAGTAAAAGAAGTTGAGGTATGAAGATTGGCTACTGCCGACTTCAAGCGTATGTATTACGCTCCCCCAAATCCCCTCCGATCTCAGAATGGAAGTCTCTGGGATGTCTTCTTCACCAGCGCGACTACCTTGTGAAACAAGTGTAGAATCCATATAGCGGATATGAAGATTACGTCGGGTGAAGTAGGATTAGGAGCGGGAGTATAGGCTCTTGCATCAGGGAAATTTTGAAGAGATTATAATCCTATATAATCCTCAAAGGGGGGTATATAATGGATTATAATTCCATATAATCCATTATCTACCATTATCATTGATTATCATTCCCTTAAAATTT
>JBBPMU010000288.1:0-32001 GCA_038090475.1 Wakefieldia striispora | reverse complement strand
AAAGTTTTGAGACCAGTTTATAGGCAGGATTTTTTTGACATTTTCTGGACAGCTCTGGCCAGTTAGGTACCTTGCTGGAGAAAACTGTCTAGTACTGGCCAGCACTGGCCAGGGGGAGGGATGGTTTGCTGATGAAAGCACTACTAGTATGGGGGGTCTCATTCATCCTGTTAAGGAGAGTGGCATCAAAGTCATCTTTGGTGTGTCCATAGAAGGCTATTTCTTCGATTGATGCATAGGTTGGTTCTGTGATCATAGCATTTGCGATGACCTCAGTGGCCTTTCCCTTTCCTTTCTTTTGCTTCTTTTCTTCTCTCCTCTTTTCGTACCATTGTTTCTTATTTGTTTTAGTTGGGTTCCTCTGTTTTTGTGGGGAGGACCCTTCGGATGGTTGGTCTTGTGGAGTAGTAGATTGTTTCTTCCATGGTTTCTTTGGTGGGCCATTCCGAATGACATTGGTATGGGAGGAAGATGAGGTTTGTACCTCAGTGATACAAGAAGCTAAAGGTCAGGAATGTCCAGCGCAGATATCACATTCTCGCAGGATAGCAGCTGTGACTATCTCAACATCAAAGTCAGTGGTATCGACTGTTTGGATAAGGGTGGAGCGGAGATTGTTGAAATTATCAGGGAGTTGGGCCATGATGAGCATGGCTTTATGATTCTTGGAAAAACCAGAGCCTGAATTCACCATCTCCTGAAAATGAAGTTTGATTTTTGCAATGTCATCGCTGGCAGTTCTTTCACATATTTTGGTGCAAAGGATTTTAGTGAAAGATAGAAACTGTCCTGCAATTCCTCTATCTGCGAATGTTTTCTTCATTTGTTCCCAGTAGTCAAGGGTAAGAGAGTAGTAGATGGTCTTGGATTCCTCATCCTTTCTGTCCTTTGCTTCCTTAGTCACAACTTTCTCACAATGGTGCTCTTTTCCAGCTTCATTGGCAAGATTTTGCAGAGGTGAAAATGAGGTAGGAGAGTACTTTTCGGTCTGACTTCTTCCAGGAAGATATGTCTGTTGCTCCTATTTCTAGGGTGGAAGTGATGTTGGAACCTTCTGCAATAAAACCAAAAAGGTCCAGTGATCTGAAAAGAGCCTCTATTCTCCTGGCCCAAGCGGTAGCTTGTCCTGTGAGTTCAGGGATCTTGGCGAGGAGGGAAGATTCAAGCTTGAATTCAGATGCTTCTGGGAAAGACATTCTGTGGAACTTATTAGTTTCGTCAATCACAAGCAAATAAAACAGGCCTTTTATTGGTCAAATCTCATAGTCCAAGAAGTATGTTTTCCAAGAAAAAGTCCATAATACAAGTCTCCAATCCTCAAGCCTTCTTTTCTCTATACAGCAATCTAGTCATTTGCAACGATATCAACCCTGACATTTGTCTAACTTGGTCCTGCTTCTGTCCCTTTATGAGTTCGAGACAACATTCTTGAACCTTGGGATCATTAGCCCATTTAGACTTGAGTACCTTTTGAGCGTGAACAGCTTGTCGGTTACTCTTGTCCTTCTTCCACTCTTGTCAAAGTCTAGCATTGATGGCATGATGGAATTTTCTAAGTGGAGGAGCTGGAGGGTTTTGGAAGCAATGGATATTGTGCCAAGATAGAGGGTCAACATTGATGTTTGGATTGCATATAGAGTCCATGAAGTCATCGCAAACAGAATTTTCTCCTCATCTCCAATCATCAATCCATTGAGAAAAAGCAAAGTCAGGAAACATGTCTTTTCAGTAGATCTCAAAGCCGTAATCGTGAGTCAAGGCAGGTGGAGTAGAATCATATGTCTCAGATGGGAAGGACCATCTGGCACCTGTATAAATAGAAGAAAGTGACTCTGATGGGAAGTACAATGAACAGGGAAGGATGCATGCATCAAGGGTATTGGTCTCTGCAGTTTGCAGTTTAAATGGTTGAACCAATCTCTCTACTGGAGGAAAGTCTTGATTCTAGTAGGGCATGCAATCTGATCCAAAAAACATCAGAAGGGAATCTGAGTCATTCATTGGTTGGTTCGGGATCTCATCGCCAAGAGGGCAGGGTGTCTGAAAGATTGCTATCTGATCTCCTGGTTGCTTGTGGGAGTCCATATGGACCCAGACGAAACGCTGTTGAGGTTCTATCCCCATTATCTGTAACTTGTATGTCTCAAGTCTCCATGGCAATGCGGTCTGTAATCTGTCAAAGGAGAGACCTGGGAGAGATAGGGCATTGTTCCTGGCTATGGATTGTATGAGAGTTCTCTGATTGTTTGACATTTGTCGATCAAGGAGAGGTAGGGTTCGAGGGGTGTTCAACAATGAGTTCATCGTGGGTGATGATGTGTGTTCCATTATGAGGGAGGTAAGCAGGTGGAGGTGAAGGCATTCGATGATGGGTGACTGCAGCTGCAAGTCTATGCAAGTGCTCTAGATTGCATAAGCGTCTCTCTCTAGCAAAGGCTTGTCACAATTGAGGAGCAACAGAGAGGTATCCTGGGTAACCAGGGGCTATAGGATGGTCATCAAAAGCAAAGTCTCTGTGTTCGTGATGAAAACATGCACCATCCCTATAAACATGGTGGTCTCGCCACTGAGAATCAGGATGTTCACCATAACAAACCTCCTGTTGCTGACAGAGATGATGACAAATAGGACACGGAAGTTGGAAGTCATGTGAACCTGAACACTGTGGACATCTATGGGAAAGTGGAGGTGGGTTGCTCGAATCCGGAGGTGAAGAACGTTGTTGACCTCCAGGACAAGCAGTAGGACAATTTGGATAGGTACTGGACTGGGATTCTCCCTTGGAGGAAGGGGAACTTCTTCTATCTGGTTGATGGGTAATCTGGTCAAGGAAATGTTCAATAACCAGATACTTGTGTCAACTCGATAGGCAAAGAAGAGAGTAAATTGACCAAAGGGGTCTGCATGCGTAAGATGGTAAAGAAGATAACCATCTGTGAAAGACAAAACAAAGATGTTGGCAAACATCTGAGTGACCTCATGGGCTGCAAGAACTGTCATCACTTGGAGAATTAGTGACAGTAGGTGAGTGAACCAGTAAACCTCATAGGGTTCCAAGATCGGCATGATCAAAGGTGTGACGAGGGAGATAAATGTGTGAGTAAAAATTGTCAAGACTGGTGATCAACCAGGGCTCATAACCTAAAGAGATAGAAGCTACCCTACTCTCTGATCTCTCATCCGAGGGAACAAGGTTCAACTGTGATGCAAGGATGGAAGGTCCAAGCAAGAGTCAAGGCAGAGGTTATGGTTGAACTGTGAGGAGAATAACTCACTGTTCTATGATTGAGGAATAAAGGCTGAGGTGAAGACAATGGATGAACAGAGGACATGGGATGTCAATTGACTGGTTGAGGGGAATCATTGTAGGTGTCCCCTCTTATATATGTACATAAAGGAGATTCTTATCTACCAATAAGAATGGAAGGATAAGAATGATAAGAGATAAGGATGAGTCATAAGAAATGACTAAAGATACGGTTGTATTGTATCATGTATGTAATACATATCCTTATCGTCCAATAGCATAAAGGACTTTTATCTCACTATCATCTAAAATGAATAATATGATAGTGACTCACCTCAGTTCTAGAACTGCTCTAGAACCGGTATCAATCTAGATCTGAATCTAGAATGATCTGGAACATATGACATATGAATAATGAAGTCTGAAGTTAGAAACATCATAAGTCTGGTATGAGATCATCTCTGAGATCTCATCTCTCAATAGACAGTATATGGAAGCCTTGCACTTTCATTTTGCATTCCTTCGATTCTGTAGAATGAAATTACCCTATATATGATAAAGAACTTTTAGCAGTTGTCAGGGCCCTTCAAGATTGGCAACACTACCTTGTTTGTTGAGAAACTTTCAAGATGTGGACAGATCACAAGAACCTCAAGTACTGGAAGAAACCACAGACACTTTTGCCACAACAAGCCCTGTTATGAACCCTATATTTTATTCCTGAAAGACACTACATTTTACTGACACTTTTAAACTTTACTTAGAACTCTCTTTCTTGCAGCGATCCTTGAAGAAAGCCATCTACATGTATTTCAAAGATCATGTGACTTGATGTCACCTGATGTCTATCTTCTGGTACACTCCTACAACAGTATAATTTCCTTCGTCACGTGATCTGTTGCACGTGACCACTCTGCGGCATTTGCCGATTAGGCCGTCAGTTGAGACTTCAGACTTATTCCCAGCAGCCACTCTCTTTGGGAATAACCCGTTTTGGACTCATTGACACTCTTATCTTTCTCGTCATCCTGATTACACAGTTACCCGATCGTGATTGTATTGGAAGGCACGTGCCACAGAGAGCAGTGCGTTTACTCATTTCCTTTGACTCATGATACGTTCCCATCGGACAGACACTACCATACGTGGATTACTGGGTCTTACACCTGAAGGGCACTTGCCATATTTAGTATTTCCTTTTATGATAGATGGTCCATGCTCACTAGCCGGACTTGTATATAAGTAGAGGATGCATCAACTGGTAACCCCAGTCTTTGCTACTTGGAATATATTCTCCCAGGATATTTTCTTCTAGGTGAGACCCCCTTAGGATCTTCTGAGGGGCCACTGGGAATTCTTTATTCATCTACACTCCTAGCCAGAGGATAAATGGCGCTCTCTCTTTCTCCCTCGTTGTGGACAGGACTTTGCATCCTAATAGACCTGTGACTTTGTGTTCAGGATACCCCCTGTAGACTCTGTGTCACAGGACCACCGATTGATACCCCGTCAACAGGGAAGACTTCGCCTTTGAGGTTTAGAGGTTCAACCTTCGATGTTTCATCTCGTTTCAAGCCCAATGGCATGCTCTACTACAGGAATTCAACTATGTAATGTGCTACAAACCAGGCACACAAAACAGTAGAGCAGATGCATTATCAAGAAGGCCAGATCATGGCAATGCTGTAGAAAACCACAACAAAAACATTGTGGTACTACCAGAACAACAGGTAAAGGCAGTGAACAAACACCACACCACATTATCTTCTCCATTTGTCAAAAAAATACAAAAAGAAACAAAACTGCTAAAAGAATCTGAAATTCCACAGGGTTTCACATTTTGCAAAGAAGAAAAAGTGTACAAGAATGACAAATTCAAAATCTTCATTCCATCTTCATTATGAACCAAACTATTGACAATGTTTCACAACTCCCCAGTAGCAGGACATGCCAGAAGGGCTCATACAAGCCATCTTATTTCAAGATTTTACATGTGGAGCAGCATGATCAAAGACATTTCTGGGCAGGAGCCCCCCTTGAGTCAGGTGCTCTATCTTTTCTCTCATCTGAGTTAGGTTGTGGGTGTTCATCACTACAGCCCTTACCCTCGTCTTCATGTTGCTTGTGTTCACCACTGCATCAGCCATTTGTATATGTTTGTGCATAAGATAAGAAAGACAAGAGGTTGTTCTTCCATTGGCTAGAACATCATAGAACATGAAAGAAATACACTGCCTTGGTGCTGTGCATCCATGAGGTGTGTGGCAGAATGGAAGAGAAGAATAGAAGTAAATGGTAATTGAAATAAGAAGCATGGATGTGGCAGCCAATTGGAACTTGTCCTTTGGACAGCCTTTGCATGAGGCACACAATCCTAGAATAGGTGTTGTTCTGGATCAAAGAGTGTGGTAGGGAAGGGAGTAACATAGGACTTAGATGAAAATGAGTGAGTTCTATAGGGAAGAAAATACTAATCAGCAAACCATCCCTCCCTCTGGCCAGTGCTGGACAGTACTGGACAGTTTTCTCCAGCAAGGTACCTAATGTTACAAACACTATTTTTCTCCCTTCAGAACTCCACTCTTCTTCGTCTAAACCATATGTTATCCCTTTACATAGTGCACTATTCGACCCAGAACAACAATTGTTCTAGAGTCCAGCGCCTCATGTCAAGGCTATCCAAAGGATCATATCTGTTATGAAACCATATTTCATTCTTGAAAGATGCTACACTTTTATTAACTATTTTTAAAACTTTTACTTAGGACTCCCTTTTCTTGCGGCAACCCTCAAAGGATGCCGTCTACATGTATTTTGATGGTCACGTGACTCGAAGTCATCTGACATTTATCTTTTGGTATGCTCCTGCAACAGTATAATTTCATTTGTCACATGATCTGTTGCACATGACCACCTTGCAGCACTTGCCGATTAGGCTGTTGGTCGAGACTTCAGACTTATTCCCGGCGGCCACTCTCTTTGGGAATACCCCTATTCTTCTTTTGGACATATTGACGATTTCTTACTTAGTCATTTCTTCTTACGAGACTACCTGATCATGATCGTATCAGAAGGCACATGCCATAGAGAGCTGTGCGTCTTACTCATTTCTTTTGACTCACGATACGTTCCCATCGGACAGACTTTACTATATTCAGATTACCAGGCTTGAGACCTGACGAACTCTCACAGACACTTACTATAGACGGTATTCCCTCATTTGGAGGATGGTCTGTGCGCACTCATCGCCAGACACTATTTAAGTAGAGTACTCGTGTAGACTGGTTCCCCAGTCTTTGCTACTTGGAATTTACTCCCCAGGGTATTTTCTTCTAGGCGAGACCCCCTTAGGATCTTCTGAGGGGCTTACTGGGAAACCATTACTCATTCACACTCCTAGCCAGAGGATAAACCAGCACTTCTATCTTTTATCTCTCAACGATACCGGTTGGACCGAAGACTTCGCCTTTGAGGTTTAGAGTTCAACCTTCGACATTTCATCTTGTTTCAATATCCTATTGGCTGCCACATTTATGCTTCTTATTTTAATTACCGTTCACTTCTATGCTTCTCTTCCATTCTTCACATGCCTCATGCTCACACAGCATCAAAGGCAGTGTATCTTCTCTCATATTCCATGACGTTCTAGCCAATGGCAGAACTACCTCTTATCTCCTTATCATTGGGTACAAACAAGTACATACAGCAGGCCTGTAGTATATAAACCCAATGACATGACCAGAGAACTCCAATCAAGTTCTCTTGGTGTTTCACCTACAAGCACAGGTAAGTAATACCCTATTGCCCACTCTTCCCCTATGCATTCGGACCTAGACATGTCCTCTACCAAAAACTGTCGCTTCTGTCTTTTACTTTGGGCAACACTTCTTGGCTTGTTTCACCTAACTGGCCAGAGCTGTCCAGAAAATGTCAAAAAAATCCTGCCTATAAACTGGTCTCAAAAATTTTACCATACATTTTTATCATCAAACATATGTCTTTGGTACATTGGCCCTGATCATTTTACTCAACTGACTCATGTGGTATGCAAAGAAATATTGTGGGAAAAAGGCTGTTTTGCTAATTAGTAGTAGCATTTGTAACAGTACCTCAATGTGCACATCAACACCCTGACAGTGGCAAAATATACTGGACAAGGTGAGAGCAACCCCAAAAAACAGTCCATAATGACTTGCAGCACCAGGGTTGCACAGAACCATCTATGTGTTCCATTGTGCTTCTATAAACTCACCCTCCATTGGAGTCACATAAACCAGATTCACTACTAATTGCAATAAAATACCCAGTGGTTGAGCACTCATTTCTCGGATGGCATGGGGTCAAATACGTGTGAACCCAGATTCGGGACCCGCAACCCTCCACTGGCACGAAAATAGGATTTGTCGTTCTTGAAGCTTGGTGCCTACACTGTAAGGTATTTGCGTGGCATTCGAAAAGTCCGTTTGAACCTAACAAAGGCCCAAAGTCCACTGGATCATAATATCCCCAACTAGAAGTACAATGTATATTTCAAGCGCAACGGACCGCGCGCTTCCACTTGTCCAAGTATATCCTTTGCCAAGAGCTCGCTCAAGGGGTCGCGGTCGCCATGTATGCGTTCCAAGCCTCGACAGTAGCCGATGGGAAGACATAACTGGATGCCGTCGTGGCTTTCCCGTAATAGATGGCCGCTTGTCCAGTCATGATCTCGCCCTGGAGGGTGGCCGCTTCCCCTCCGACGACCGTAACCTCTCCAGAACCGGTGCTGGTCACCAGTCCAGTTTGGTTGTTACCAAAGATGAATTCTCGGACGAGCGTAAGAGCCTAGATCGAGGCATTAGCAACGAGGAATGCAAGCACGAACGTACCCTCACCGAGACGGGGTTGTCATATCCCAGGAAATGACCTGCACGGTCAACAAGGACGTACTTCCAACCACGTTCCTGATGAACGATACCACCAAACTCGCCTGCATCGTTGTACCACGGCGTGGCGGGTTTACGGGTGAAACCCTGGATCCCATCGAACGTAGTATTCTGGGCCATGAAAGGTCAGTTATGCGAGCAGGTTGTAAAGTACACGATACCGTACTTGGATAGCAACTATATCCATAGTGAGTAGGGCGTAACATTGACGAAAAAGCAGAAAACGAGCCTTGAGAACCAAAGTGTGGCACCAACGAATCGTCGTTCCCAGAGTATATGATGATCGATACTCCATGAGCTGTTGCATTAGTGGCGATGTCTGTCAGGAATGCCATAGGCCTGTTTTTTTTGTTCTGAGCATGCGACGACGCTCAGGCTACTCGTAACAAGGGTACTCACTCGACACCTAAAAATACGATTTAGTAAACTCGCCTTCAACCAACAAAGGACAGGGGCTCACTTGGATCACCATAGTTATTAGCTATGGACATGTCACGTCAGCGTGTAAATACCGAGAAACATTTGCTTCTTACTGGACTGATTGGTCTTGACGAATACTGAAGTGGCCACTTCCTGCCAACGCTTGCCTGCTGGAGCATGTATCGCCGCACGCGTCCGGTTATCTGGGACGATGCGGTCAATATCAACGTATCAATCTTCACATTAAGACGAACCATTCAAGAAGACACTTGCATCCATCGGCACCTCGGGGCTCAATGCATCGGGAACATTGTAAACATCAAACTCTCCACCAGATGCTAAAGACAGATCCTGAGATGAACGGGAGTAGAACTAGGAGTAACCTACACCAAGGGAAAGTGAAGTTGAAGGCGTATGAGATCATGTCACCATAGAGGTCACACTGATCGGCGCGAGCTGCCAGGTCACGTTTCCATATGTCACGGGCACGAACACCTTTTGCATGCTCTGAAACAGCACCATCCTTCTCCGCGAGCCTCGCAGCAAGCCGGCGCCGTGCTTCACGCAGGAACTGGTGCTTTGCGAAACTTGTTGGGAATTTTCCGGGTAGGGACCCGGCGGAAGACGACGCTGAGGGCTTTATAGTTGGAAAAGGTGCTGGTTGGGGGTATTGCAGAGTGAGATTGTATCCGCAGAGCGCACTCCTACATGGCAGGTGAGCATTTCGAAGAGATCCACCCTCGAACAATATATACGCACTGTGCTTTGAAGTGCTCAAAGATTCCAGTGTCGTACCCGATAATTTGTGGGTATGTTTCTAACACACTGACCACAGGCAGTTGTATGGCTGCCGCTATAGATGTAATAGTTCCATCCCCAATGGCAATTCCCGCAAGGTTGACAGGTGGATTGTCCATCTCGAAGTAGGCCTTTGCGATGTAGGGCTGTAGGCCATGTGACACGGATCAGTCTGTAAGCCACAAAGAGCACTTACTATGTACACTCCGGCATAGCTCTCCCCGGTGATGTACAAAGGTCGTTTGGCAAGGTTCGGGAACACCTTGACGAGGTTGTCAAGAAATCCCATCTAATCGATCTACATGTTAGCGGAGCACCCTACTGACAGGTCCCTGACTCTCACGAAATCGGCACCCATCTGGTCTTCATCGGTAACTGAATGACGTGTCAGGACAAAGAGACACTGGCATGGTCAGGAGTCGCTCTCACCGTGCCCGTCGGTGTCGACAGTACTAAACCCGGTTCCGCTGGACGAACACATGAATCTAGCAGGACATAATACGGCAATTCACACGCACACTGGTTGGTCGATCCATATGTAATCGGCAACATTGGTCCACGAATACTTGTTTTCGACAACCGAATAATCACCCCGGATTTGGATCGGGCCATTCTATAGCGCACATGTCAAAACGTCGAGCAATACGAAACATAATCGGGAAAAACCGTGACGAGACAGACCTCAAAAAAGAGTCCTACGAGGCTAGATGCGCCAGGACTGATCGAACTATCAGCGTAATACTATCTATGCGTGTGTAAACTCACCCCCCATTAAGCCAGATACCCAACGGCTCATCACTATTTGCAGTAAACGAACCATCTGACGATTCAAACGCCCAAAAGAAGAGGGTGTTATTTGGATGACCCGCCCTCTGAACGGGAAGGTTGCCCGCCCAATTACGAGCGAGCGGCCATGACACATTCGGAAGGCTCTCCGTTACCTGAAAGTCTGGGTGCATCGATACAGTGTCAGCATGGATGGGGAAAAGAATGAGGTGGCAAGGAACATCAGACGCACAGCTCTGCCACTCTGGGCTGTAATCTCCCTGCGGCATTCCGGGATACGCTTCGGACCAGCCGTCTTGCGTCGAACCGCCTGTTTGCAAAGTTTGCGCTTGAGTACGCTCGACCATAAATAAGAAAAGAGCAGACGCCGATACAAGAAGGGCGACGGGTGACCCCATGGGCGTTACAGGAGAAGGAAACATGGTCAAGGCCGTATGTCGCCTGGTCCTTTAAGTAGGATCAGCAATACGGAACCCCCCAAACGGGTAACATTATCACTGGTGGCTGACTGGGGGCGCCTGTCGTATGATCTAATCCCTATTAAGCCACAAGTACCATAGATCCAGTGCTATTAGCATCTCACCAGCTCCAAATGCTACTTAGCGAAGAGGCCCAGAATGTTGGGAGACACGCGACGAAACGCGTGGATGTGCCTCATAATATACCAGAGTTGATGGCAATATCACTCGGTAATGGGTCCTGTGTCCCATGCGGGCTCGTAATTAGCATGGGGAATCTCGCTGATAGGGTCGGCCATGATTTACAGCCGGCTTTGAAGTACCGGCCCATCCACAACTGTTCGCCGCGGGGTTAACAGTAGCCGACATGATGGGTGCTGTTCCGCCCTACATGAAACCTGCGAGATGTCCGGACGTATGTTAGCTCTACGGAAAGTATCTACCCGGCGCGCGTGATAAGTAGGTGGGTGCTATGGGTACATCAACTCACCGAGAGGACCCGACGCCCCGAATACGCATAGAATGACTGGCATAGAGCCAGGGGCTCGTGAGGGAAAGGTACCGACGCAGCACATTCCTATACTTTCTATGACGCCTAAATAACTTCTCATTTGTGTACATGTCGGCGAGGGGGATAGCGCTGGAGGAACAGGAGGTGCTAGTCGATCGAATCAATAGCATCCGCTGGACCCCGCGGCCGCACACTGGTCAGTGGATACGTATGATTTTCTATTTCAACAGACTGACTGTTGTTCCAGCTCTCCAGTCGATTGTACTCCGTGAGCTCCCCGTCCTACATCTATTTCGTCTTTCGAGACTACCGACTCAAAGGGTAAGCACCGTAAGCATACCTTACGCCACGAAGGCACGTTTCTGTATACGGAATCACCGATGACGAAAGCTTCCGTTATAGTGCATCGGATCTGGGCCAAGTGACTGTCTTTGATTGCCACCCTCCACGCGACACCCATTCTGATTGCAGAACCGCCGGCGGAATACCAATGCTATCACAAAAGAGGCGTCGAGTAAGGAAACTTGACAAGTATCAATAAGTACAACTCACGGGTCGAGGCAAACATATATAGCCTGTCTCCTGTCGCAAAGCAATTGACAATTAGGCAAGACTCCGATGTGGCACAGCCAACGGGATTCGAACGCGTGGCTCTTCACTGTGAAACCGACGGGGATCAGCTCAATTTGACATCCTGAGGATCCCGGGCTTCGACGTCGATCGCATTAATATGTCGGAGCATTCCTACATCGCCAGAGACGACTTGTTTTGGGAAGTCGATCGGGAAGGACGGTCCCACAGTTGGGAATAACGTTGAGATTGGCGCATTCAAGTCACAAGGAGCGAGTGATTCCTCGTCCTGCCTTGATGCTTGTAGCCAGTAGTGGATCCGTTGACTAGCGTTGTGACGTGCTCTTAAAACGCGAGGCAATATTGAAGGGGTCGAATTGTGTGATTGTATTGGGCTCTCTTTCCACTTTCTCCAACCGGAAAAGGCTGACACGCTTCATTGAAGGGTTGTTTACCGTCATCACTGAGACTGAGGAGTGTGTGACCGGAGTGGGGATGAACGGAGATGCTAAGGCGGGGGAAGAGTGGGGGATCACGTGGGTGAGTAAGGTTCAACATGCACCGCTGGCTAACAATAACACCAGCCACGACTTCGAGAAATGGAACGAAATGAACTTTCCGGGATCCAGGGTGCACGGAGGTTGGAAATTTGCCAACTCGACAGGTCCGAAACCGGCACTGCAGTTTTCTTTGATGTTTCTTGATTGGGAAGGCGCAAGAGAAATTTTCACGGGACAGCCATGGCGTCAAACTGCGCGATATGGGGTATAGATCCGGTATCATGGTATCATGGTATAATGAGAAAGGGACTACCTGTGTCAGATTAGACGACGATTTGGTGAACAATTAGAGTGTGCCGGCAGTGTGCAAGACGTGTGATATCCTGACCCGGTACATTTCCTTTTTCGTCTAATTGTATCCTCCCCATTTTTCCCTGCTTTATTGTGTTCCACTTTGAAAGAAGTCGCGTATCCGTTTGTCTGTGACTTCTGTAATGTAGTCCCTCACTACGAACACAAAAGACTTTACCACCTTCTGCTTCAGTCTCCGTCGAGAACAAAAAGCTTTCGAATCGCTTTTTTTGTTCTCCACCCGTACGTGCTTCTTCAAGTTGATAATGATTCGGAGTGGCCCAAGATGGGCACAGCGATCACCCCCTCCAGCTATAAAATGCTCGAAACAGAGGTCTGACATGAATCTCCTTGAGCCTTTCACAGCCCTTATCTGACCAAATGGCACCTGCTGCAGCCAACTATTACTCCCCTCCCACTCACACCCCTTCGAAGCAACGTGGGCACCGCATCTGCGATGCCTGTGGTGCCATCGAGAACCCATCGATACAGAAATTCCGCTATTGTGGTGGCTGTGTGAGTCTCCCCGTGCGATATGATCGCATGCCATCCATATCTAACCACACCCCCTACAGATGACGACTCAGTACTGTGTACGTTGATCATGCGCCGTGAAGCAGCACAATCGTACTCACGTTATCTCCCGTAGACTCCTGAGTGTCAGAAATCGCATTGGCCTTCTCACAAGGCGATCTGCCAGCATACCGTTGCACAAGTTTCAGGGGCAAAGCAACACGCTCTGAGCGCCCAATACCCTGACGAAAACTTGGTCAAACATCTGCGTAAATTCACCTCTACCCACGCCTCTTTGCTCGGATGGGCAGGTTTCCAAGCGCTTCAGTTGAAACGCCTTCCTGCCAATATCCGGCAAAACGCCCTTCTCATCGAGCTCAGTTATAATCCCCATGCTGAGTCACTTCACCGGTAAGTCATCTAGTTCCCGGGCCTCATGTTTTCCACATTGCTTTCCTCACACGTTCGGATCTCTCCAGATTTTCGGTGGTCGGAACGCATATCGTGCCAAGGTCATACGTTACTAGCCACGATCCACTGGTTGCTGCCGACATTGATCGGAGGGAAGAACGATGTCGCCGTAGTGGTGGCATCGGAACACTCGTTATCTTGGTCCAGTGTGCCGGTATCAGCCAGGTGATGCCTGTGGAGGTTGACCCTCCCAGCAAGATCACCTGGGACCCGAGGGACGACTGGTCAGATGTCCTCCGTCACTTCGTTGAGTCCGGGCGAACGGACTTCAAGCCCATATCAACGACCGCTAGAGGGTGCGTGTTTCTCACCGATCTAGATGTTTAGTCTGGACTAACGCGCAACGCGGGCAGGATTGTCTATGGATGATATCCCCTTCGCCTCCCCGGCCATTAGGGCGCATACCTTTGTCTTTCTATCGCGCTTCTCCGGCCTTGACTTCTTTTCGTGCAGCGTCGATCGTTGTTTGCATTATCCCTTAATTTGCATCGTCGTCGGATCGGACATCACCTTTGTACTCCCTATCATCATGCATTTCCATATCCATCCTCTTGTAACACTAAGTAAAACGGGTTTTGCTTTCCCTAACAGCTACCAATATATGTCATAGATTCCACCATCTCTCGGGCTGAGTCGACCACTCGTGCGATTTTAGATGATCAGCTGACTAACACGATATTTACTAGCCACACAATGGAGACCACGGACGTCGGCGCCCACCGATGGATCTCGCGCGATGACCCATCGAGATGCACAACCACGCCCAGGGGACGGCGCTATATCCGACGATACCGGACCCTCTGCAGCAGAACGTAGCACGGCTGTCGGCGTAACGCGCCAGCGCGTCGCACGGGATTCGGACGTGGCCGACAACGAAGGATGTGGGAAGAAGAAATCAAAAAAGTGAGCTTTCATCCGGCGCGTGAGCCAATGCACTGCTCTGCACGGCGTGTTGGACAGTGTGTTGTATTTGCCACAAACCCCGCCGGTTCGACGAGTCGTCGTCCGAGTCTGACGGGACGACATCGCAATGGTGATCAGGCCCGTCCAGCGCGTCGCTATCGCCATGCATCCCACGGGCGTCGCTGCAGCAGACACAACCCCGCGCGTCAAGAAGGGCAAGGCGAGGCCGTACACCAGAGTACCGAAGCGGAAAAGCTGGTGAACCGGTTACTTCTTGCGGCTGATACATGTCCAGAACTTGAAATGGCATTTCCAACCCGCCATCACCCGCTTCAAAAAAAAATGACTGCCGAAGTTCTACCAATCACGAGGGGGTGGATGAGACCTCGGCGCCAAACGGTTCGTATAGTAGGTCCAGCACTCGGTAATCGTCTGTGATAGCGAGGTTTATATATTGAACGAACAAAGATCCCTGCTCAAGATGCAGCTCTGATGCGTGGCTTGTTCTTTCCTCCTTCGTTGTCTTGGTCTGTACGGTTGTTCATCAACTCGAAGTCTACGTGGTCGATAGCCTTTTGTGCGTCACATCGTTGGGTGATGGATACAGTATGTGAAAGAGAGGCCGACGGGCGGGCGGGCGGGCCAACCGATTGGCTCCGACCAAGCCTTCAGGCGACGCAGTATGCTGACCCAACTCATAGCCATGGTGCCTACTAGGGCGGCACCGAACCTGGCTGGCAAGCGACCTCAATTACCGCGTACTGCGATGGGGCCGTCGTCCGACGGATCTCGATCCCGAATGACACGATCGTCGCATGGTTTGTTCCTCGAGGCGACGCTTTCCTGTGACGGCCGTGCGTCGGTCTTGGGGTCGGACCCAATCGTCGTTGTGACCGTAAGCCTGAGAAGGATCTGCCAGTGGGGATCTTACGCTTCCGCAACTCTACAGCCACTGGCACTTTCCTGTTGTACTATATGTAACGTTCAAGCTGGCAGAATGGTTGGCAAACTCGACGGACAATCTTTGAACGGGCGTATGCTTGCCTCAGTTACCTGCTTGGAAATCAGAGGCTCGTGAGCGCGTTACACCTGCATCGTCGTAAGCCATCTCCGCTGGCGTCGCCCTCTTCTGAAGGCGACAAACAAGTGTCAGCTGAAAAGATAACACGGCTTTACTACGCTGTGGATTTGCACGACCTACTGGAGTCCATGGCGAACAGTTCAGGGATACACACAGGCAAACGCACGCATGCAGCGTGTATAGGCGTGTATATCGTTAGGTATAAGAACAGCAGTATACTATAAAGAAAATGCTACAGGGGGATCGCTCCAAAATTGTGGTCCGAGTCGATATGTATAATGTGTCAGCCTATAGGTATGTTCGAAGGAGAAAACCCGGAGAAATAATACGATGGGGGTGTATGATCGGAATACACATAGCAAAACCATTGGGCAAAAGCGGGGTGCGGATAGCAAGCACAGGATATATAACATTTTTTTGGTCTAGGAGGCGATAGAAAGATGGGTCAGTGAGTGGGGATGCGAAACGGCAAGGGAAAATATCCACGCGGACAACTCGGGGGCAGCAGCCAATAATTGGTAGTGGCTGTCTAACTGGGAGGCACACATATAATGAGAATTCCTTTGCTCGGTCAAATCAAATGACGCGGTCTGTACCAATCACTCAGTGTATCACGATTTCTTGCGCATCGTCATGTTGCGAGGGTGGTGGACACTGGATTTTCAACGTCAGCAGGCCGTCGCGCATCTCAACTGTGATGTCGTCGGGCTGCAAACGCGAGCATCCGTCATGTGGAACCAAACAGAGCACGGAGAACGAGAGGAGAGACGCACCGTTGTTTCGCTTGGGACGACAAACGTGCGTGACACACCACCCGATTTGCGTTCTCGCAAAACATAACCCTCGTCGGCGATGCCTTGAGGTGATGGTGATTTGGCAGTGACGACAACCTGCCTTACCCGATTCAGGGCATTGGTCGAGAGGATGACGCTAACGTCAGCCTTGGTTCGACCAGGGAGTTCACACAGTGCAGTTAAGACGCTCGTCTCGCTATTGAAGTGCATGTCTGTACGAATCACTAGGTGGACATTGCTAGTACTCGTGCTCGAGTATGCTGGGTTGATCAATCCCCTGTTCCACGAGACGCGTGAGCGCGGCGCGTCGTCACCGACAGCTAGGCAAAACACGACACGCACTTGTACGTCGACATCATCTTCACTGCACCACTAGTGGCAGCGGGAAAACCTACATCCCTCGATGTCATGGCCACCGTTGCTGGTGTTGAATGCGGAGCTCGCATGGAAGTGCTTGAGGATGCTTGTCTCGAGTATCTCACATTTTGGACTTCTTCAGGCTCTCTTCTGGACCTTGCAATGATTACTCCGGCAGCACTCTGGGGACGGCGATATGGATGCACCACAGTACGATGGTCTGGATGCACGGGGATGTGCGCACGAATGGGACCAAGCCCGCCTACCCCGTGAAACGCGTTACTAGGGTCCGCAGAGGGCGGACCTGACGAAGGGCTCGCACTGGTCCCGACATGATAGGACGCTGCACGAGTGGTGTCAATCATGGGTGGTCTCATGTGCTCAGGCTGTAACAGCGCGGGCACAGACACATGTTGCAGACGCAGTTGCAATTCATCACCCTCAGCGACATGAGAAGAGCCAGACCGTCTTGGATCCTGGCTGGGCACAATAGGTACTTGATCTTGAAGGGGCACAGTGGTCGAGGAGGACGACGGTGTAGGAACACCGGAATACACGTCTGGGTTCTGCTCTGGTTGATGCTGCAGTGGATGCTGTAAAACTTGTCGCTCAAGATTCTGCTTTTGCTGTTCTTGCTGTTGCTGACGTTGCTGGTCACTGTCATCCCAACGATACGTCGTCTGGGATGTTGCAGACGTTGAAGAGTGCCCAGGAATGAATGGGTATTGATACGACATGGAAAAAAAAAGGGGAATCTGGAGACGCGACTTTCTTGTCCCGCCCTTATATAGCCCGCCATAACCCCGATAACGTGACTCGCCAAAACAACGGAACCGAATAAGGCACTCGGCCGGCAGGACCTTGAAACACTTCCGCTGTATTACCGGTCTCCCCATTGTTCCATGGGATAGAACGCATCTAGTTTCGTGTCGAACAACATGTACTCTACAGATGTAGTCATTCTGAACCTACTCATATTCAAGTTCGAGTCAAAATTGACAGGCGGGAGCAATTCACGGACACTGTCACCGTCGGGCGGGACTGGTGGCTGTGTCACGAAATGATGAACTTCTTAGCAAGATATACGATAACATACCAAATGGCTAATTGATCATATACATGGACGAGAACCAGCTACTCACCCTCATTCCCGTCCGATTCCGAAACCATTTCAGGCCTCGATGATGACGTCGACGCTCTCGACCTCGACCTCACCAACGTACCCGTTTCCGCGATCCTCCCCCCGCGCTCCACACTCTCCCTCCCACTCCCGCTCCTCGCTCGCCACGTCCCCGTCCCACTCCCCGCACCGATCTCAACGCCCGCTCCTCGTCCACGTGCCCCAGACCCCCGTCGACTCAACCCCTCTGCAGGCGACTCCCCCCGCGGCAAATATGACACCACGGGCGACCCATACGACGACGATAACGACGGCGGCGGAACGCTCGGATACGTCAGTCCATGCACCCCATGCGCCCCTCCCGCCACATACCCCGTCCCTCCGGTCCCACCCCCAGACGTTGATGGCGTCGTCACCTGCGTCCCATTGCTCATCAAACTTCCGCTCACAGCAGCAGGTTGCACTGAGGATGACACCGACGACAACACCGGCGAAAACACAAACGGCGACGGTGACTCGGTCGACGAGGGTGAATACGACAACGGCGTCGTCGTCTCCGAGCTCGTGTTGGTAGGTCGATGGATCGACGAAGACGGACGAGGAATGGGAACGCTGTGTGTTGGGATTGGCATCGCGTGCCTCGCAGAGGGGTACACCACCGATATACTCGGCGGTGATATCCCTGACGACATCGATCGACGATGCGTCGGCTGCGAAAACGGATCGCTAGGCGACAACCCGACCAAATTGTCCACCGACAACCCAAGCTGGTGTCCGTCGTCAGTGCCAAGTCCCGGTCATCTCGAGCACCAACGACACTCACCCGTCTCCTCAACTCCAATAGCTCTTCTCGATAAATATCGTTCAACCTTGAAATCCGTACATAGTCCCTCTCTGTATCCACCAATCGCGTTCGTAGCTGCTCGTTCTCCCGTCGCATCGCTTCCAACATGACCTCCACGCTCGGCGCCGTCGGATCGTGACCGCTCAGGAACGGTGCCGAACAGGAAGTTGCCGGCAAGGAAACGCCGCTCGCCGTCGTACTCCCGTTGCCTTGCGCCCCGCCAGCGCCCGCGCTTGCTGCCTGGGCACGCAGCGCGGATAACTCGCGGTTCAATCGGTTCACGTGCGACTCGCTTTCGGCTTCGAGTGCATTCTCCAGTTGGATCTTTTCCTCGCGGAGCTGCGACCACCATCAGTCAGTCAGTCAGAACGAAAGGGGAGAGGGGGAGACGCACCTGCTCCAACTTGCGCGACAACACGTTAATGATCCGTTCCTCCTCTGCTTCGTATGCATTTATCAAGCTCTCTTCCCGCTTTAAATGATCTGTTGGACTCGCCGTGGAGAACCGGCGGATGGGCGAGTCGGACATGTTTTCTGCTGTAATTAGTTTTGCTGTAGTATTTTCTTGTTGGTTGTTCGATGGCGAACGTCTGCACTCTGTACGCTAGTCTAGTCCTGAGTACTTGAGTGGCAAGCTCGAGAAATATACGGAGGCGAGTTGGAGTCGAAACGACGGATGACAACAAGCTCCCCTGTTGCCACTTGAGCTTGTTGCCACCCCTTATACATAATTCACGGAGCCGGCTTCCGCTCGTACCCGCGACACCCTCTCACATGAATAATACCACAAGTAAAACGACTGCATCGGATACAACTTTGCCTTGAACGTCATCTCCGACGGTTGCGGCTCTCTTCATATCCGTTACAGTATCTGTCCTACTTTTGGATCTTGTCTGAACTCAATTCGGAACGTCGTTGGAGAGAGGATAGCGTCGAGGACACATGACACTACCTCTCCACGTTTTCTTGCATCTCCCCTTCTTGCAGCTCAGCGCCCTTGTCCAACCCTGCGTCCGTGGTCGTACTCGTCGAAAGGGTGGTGAATTAGTCCTGGGATTCCTCCACCACTCTCCGTGCATTCGTGAATCTTGCTCGCCTGGGGTGCTCGGATCCCTGCAAGCATCACCTCCATCGCACCCAGCCCAGAGAACCACGAAGCGATGGCACCGCCGATAGGTACAACAACTTGATGTGAACGATCGAAATCACTGCTCCCGCCCCGTGGTTCATGCATTTCATCTTGTTGATGGTAGTCCTCGCCAAGCCTTCGCAAACAGTTGATCAAGATACCAGTACTTAGATCGTTCGAAGAGCGGGGTGGGGACGATGTGTTACGAAGTATCTGTCACGTCGCGCACCGCAAGGAGGTGTTATGGGTTCAGCTGGGGTGACCGACTGAACGCTGCCCAGATGATGATGATCCCCATTCAAAGCGAGGCGCGTGGACAGAGAGGTATAAAATAGGTGAGAGCGGTGTGACATGGGTACCAGAACGCGGTTGAGAGCTATTTTTCTAGGAGGTGTCCGCCTTGGGCAACCAACTCCATGCCAACTTTGCATTCATCACGCGTCACGCTCGGTAGAACGCGTGTGAGTACTTTCCAAGCTTACAGGGTTCACTTCGCCACTTGTCCTCTCCGATGGGTTTGGACTCTGCGGCCTACGTGTACTTTGGTGTGTAAATCCTATCGTTGCCGGATTATGCATGCGTTCCGGAGTGTCGGAAGCAAGGTAGAGATAGTAATGGTCATTAACTCCCGGTGTACCTCGGGGCGGCCCGACACAACACCGACGGTGAGGTCTCCTTTCCCAGTGTTGTCATGCTAACTAAAGTTGATGTAGACTATATCATACACGACGGGTTAAGGCCGCCTTCGTTAATGTCTCTCCCTTGCCACGCAAGATATGCTTATTGTCTATTATCGGAGTCGCAGCCGCGCGCACCGTCATGCCAGCGCTTGCGCAAACCTTCGTCGTACATCCCTTCCGGATTCTACACCCAATTTACCGCTTGGGTGCACACCGGCCAACGACGAAGTGTCACCCTATTGACGGGGAAACGTATTGCACGGAACAAACAGGCCGTAAGTAAGAACCTAGAGCGGTGCATGGAAGTGCAGCGTAGCGGACCCTCACTAGGAAATTATGGTCATGAGGTGCCGAACGTGAATGTAGTGCAGGTGGTCGTTGCGGAGGATATGCTGCCTTCATCATTTGAATACAAATTGGTCAGCGATGCGCGGAATGCTTCTCGATGGTCGACTGATGCACGTCACAGCAAAACGGACATAGTTATGAGCTCACCCCGATCTTCGTATCAAGAAGCCATGAAATTGAAATGGTGAGCTTCGATTATTTCTAAACCCACCGAAAAGATTACTTATATCGTCAACTCATAGATGGCTGCTCCAAACAGGCAGTTTTGAATCGGCAACGGGGAAGAGAACGAGGTCCGGGCCCATAGAAGATTGAAATGTCGCAGCCTGTACCCAATAGCAGACGCGAGTGGTATGGAGTACATCACTGGCGATGACAACGCTGTGGAACTTCGCCCGTGGCCCTCAAATCATTTAAAACTCATCGAGGTGAGCAGAGTAACTTTCTGTATCTTCTTCCCACTTTTTGCACCTTTCAAACCGTCTCTCAATCTAATCTATCGATACTATTATATGTCTTCTGCACTACGGTCTTCTGCATTACAGTCTATTGTCACATCTATTCAGCGAAATGACTATTTGACTCGTACGCCTATCTTCACTTGTGATAATCAATCTCACAAGCTTTGGCAGTCGCCGTCTTCACTGCTGTCGGATATGATTACAGTGAGTTGTGGACCTATTCCAATGGGAGGCACAGTCTCACACATTTTCAGTCCTCGTCTTCTCGAAAGAGGTATTTCTCGTGTATTCACTATCGTGCGTGGAAACGTTTTCCTGATAGATATTGATCAAGGTAGAATACGTTTGGGTCATTGCACAATTATTTCCCGAGTTGACACACGACTGATATATGACCGCAGAGCAAACCGTGGACCTGGGTATCAACAATGTTCTTTTTGGTGCGTGCCAGCGTTGTCAGTCCCCTTGAACTGTCTTGATAAAGGAATTTACAAGTTCGTTACTGTGGGCTGTATAATGTGGCGTGAGCTTTTGGTTGCTGTAATATATGTGCTGAATGCTGACTTCAAGCGTTTGTTAGGCTCAGTGCCCTCAGTAAGTTTGATTCAAAGGGAAAAAATCGACCCAAGTTTGACCACGACAAAAGTCGGAAGTAGCTTCGCACCGGGCCCTGCAAAGGTACATTTCCTTGTGTTTCAATATCCATCGAAGATGCTGACATGGATTATTGGTGTGATCGTAGATGTATGTATTTGGGTTATTATCATCGTTGTGTCTTTGAAGCGCATCTGGTCTCGATTAAACAGTTGTGAGCACTCGGCCACAGCTTTCCTCTTCCACACTATTCACGAGCATTGCAGGCGAAATATTTGAAGCTATCCAGTTCTTCATCGGTGCAGCTGATTGTGAGTAATTTGAATGCCTCTGATCGGAAATCGACATTAATGACGACAATTGCGGTCGTGATGATCCTGTGGGTTTGGGTAATGTACCATCGATCCAGGGTGATCCTTGGCATGCTTCTTGCCTTGCTTTCCATCGAAATCATCTCGATGCTGCTGGTCAGTGCTTTTTACATCGATCCCGAGAATGAACGCTGTATGTGGATTTTACTCGACGAACGTACGCTACGCTAACAAGCGTACAGGCGTCGTCGTTCGAATCCTCGAATATTCATTTTGCGGGTTGGAAATGTCATCGCCCATTTGGGCGGAAGTGACTGACATTTTACAAATGGCATTTGCTGGGGTGCTGTGCATGCTCGCGATCGCCCAATTCGTGAGTCAGTCACTTCAGATGTACCATGTGACAAAACAGTGGCAACTCAACCGATACATGAACTTGCTTGTCACCCAAGGTATCCTCTACTTCTTTGGGTCCGTCTTCCTCGGTCTTTCTCTTGAATAATTTCACGACTGATGGCGTTCACGGTGGTTTCCGTCCTAGGATCTTTCTGCTGAACTTCATTAGTGTCATGGCTCACTTTGGAAAGCTTCCAGCTAGCGTCGGTTGGCAGTGGATATTGGGAATTATCGCGGAAGAAGTCCCCACGTATACGCTAACCCCTCGGTTCATCATAAGCATACGCGAATTGTACGCACACGACGTTCAGGGAAGACGTGGGGGTGGGATCGATTCCGGGTTTGGCCTATCTACGTTGTCCGGCGGCGCTCCAGCGCCGATGGCGTTCGCCGCTGGTGTGCAGAGCGAACTCGGAGAAAACGTCGAGGCGGGGGATGGGCAGAATGAGAGGACAGGAGACATCGAGGAGGTACCAAGGGAGGGCGCGTAGATGGACGTTGATTGAGTACATTTTTGACCCTGCGCGTGTAACGGTTGTTATTTATGTCGCCTAGATTGTATACGCATATTCTCCCAGGGCTGGGAGGACGCAAGCTGAGATGCTGACCCGGACGTGCGACGTTGACGCACTGAGTTGACCAGGGCCACTTAGTAGCATGCGACCGGATTCAGATGCCACGTTTCATTATCAAACGACGGGGAGAAACTCAGAAGATATTGGCCCATATGCCGTACTGAAAGCCCAAAGAGACAACTAGTGGAACTCTGAAAGCGATGGACAAGGACAGTGTGGACAGCTAAGAGTGAGTCCGATACCGAGTACTGATCACCGAGTTCCCATGATCGTGTCTACTAACACGTCTCTCCCAGCAAAAAACGCGTCTGAATCACCTCGGGCGATGAATCAATCACAAAGGGATGCAGAATCGCGTCGCAGTACGCTTCCAGCCTTCACCGTCGCTCAACCCTTCGCGTTCTTTGTCAAAAGCGTTCTCATGACTCGACGACCTGCATCTCGCCCTCCATCTTGCTCTCCCTCATGCCCTAGCGAGGTATGGTATCGTCCCTCCCGAACAGACTGGCATCGTCCGGAATGTGGTTAACCACGTATCTGTCGCCACCTAAGCTGGCTTCACGACCGAGTTTCACGAGGACGATCTCAAACGTCTCTGTTGGTTTCGGAAATGGGATCCCGCGTCCCCTCCTGGCCAAGGGGCGGCGACCGTTCTCCCATCCATTGCCCCTTCTACCGATGGGGATCCTGTTCCAAGTGTACCGATCATCTTGCCCTAGGCACTAGGGGATCCGGCGCACTTCCCACGACGCCCGTGCGTCAGAGTGGCCCGGATGCTCAGATAACACCATCATCACCCTCGACGCCAAGGGTTATACGAGCACGTCCGACCCGATTCTCCTCAGGCTGGCGGCCGCTCCAGTGAAAGCTGGGAGTGCTGAAGTCGCAGGCTGTGGGCTGAATAGAGAACGGACATAGAAATTGAGCCAGGAAGAGAGTCGCGACGTTGGATGTACCAATAGGTGTGAAATTCAACAACGGGTTGTTCTCAACCTGCTGTTGGGCCTGGTGCGACAAACTGACATTATAACCGCGATCATAAGGTCATCATCTGTACTGATCTCGACGTCGGAGGCATCCGATTCACTGAAGCTGCTTACAACACTGTCCGTTTTTCCTTAGAATATGATATCAATGGGGGAAAATGGTTCGAAATGCCTCCGGTCGCACTGACTTTAAGCATACCCCACGCTATCCAAAGTCAAACAAGGTCGTTAGAAAAGGCTCCTCCGCCTGATCCAAAGTACCGCCTGGAAGCTCCTGGTCCAAAGCGTCTGTGAATAGCGCCGAGCAATTGCTTACCCGATGTCTCCGCAGAGCCAAGCGGGAGAAGAGGGATCAGGGAAGATAGGGAGATAACTAGAAGAGAGATGGAGCTTCACGAATGATGAATGGTGCTTTCATACACTTGCGTTCATTACTATTTGCGATACCTCCCTTTGTATTTTCCTCGTAGGTGACCCGACTCGGATGCAGAGCTGTTCGAAGCGGAAGGTGACACCTCGGGTAGGGTGTAGAACGGGAAGAAACGAAGAGTGGCGTATTGGAACCGGGCACGAGACTGAAGGAAGGGGTTCAGAACGAAGAAACTGAACGTGTCATTGCCAAAACACGGGGATGAAAGACAAAGGACAGTGAAAGCAGTCAAAACGTACCGTAGGAAGCGCTCTTTGTGGACGAGGGATACCTATAACAGGACCTCCGATGCACGGTTGGAGACATGGCCACGGGCGTCAATGGGTTCGCGGGACATGGCAAATCTATGGACGTGGATCGTGATTGGTAGTGGACTGTGTGGATAGGTTTTCTGGGTGCATGAAGTGGTCACGGTGGTAGGAATGAGTCAGGTCGCCGTTGTCCCCGCCGGGTCCCTCGCATAGTTGGCCTTGCAGTGATGGTCGTATCTTCTCATCTGAAAGCATCCGGCATTCATCCCATTACTCATCCTCCATTGCGGTGGAACGACACCATCAGCAAAACGTCCACGGTCTTAGCCGACTTACCTGCTCTTATGCGCCTTGAGCTGTTACAAAACATTGTCCTAATCTGTTGCAAAATATTAAATACATTGTCTATACTATATTTTAATGAAAAGAAAGCTTCTGTACATACTTTTGGATGGGTTTGGGGGCGTTGTGATGATTGGCCAAGGCCACGTTAGCCGACCAAGTGTGTAAGACGAGGTTAAGACGGATTAAGTCCCACGACGTTTTCCTGATGCAGTCTCATCTCGAAATTTCCTTTCAAGTATTGCGTATGTATATGCACCTACGCCAGGATACGGGTAGAGTGCACGAGCGGCGGAGTGGCACCCGTGCGTCACCCGCGCTCATTCGAGTGAAGAAGATACAAGCATGTCCGGTGGGACGGGGCACAGGGGATGTTCCAATGGGAAAATGAGAATTGGAACCCATAGCTTTGAAGGTATGCTGGTGGAAAGACGGAAAATGAGCAGTATCATTTTGTCCTGTGTTGAATACGAACACGGCATGCGGGGCTGACGGCCGGTACGACGTTTGGATTAACAAGACACCCGGCGGCGGAAACTCAATCTTACGGTCGATCCGTCCCGGTCGTAGCGCAGAGTCCAGTATATCTGGCAACGATCAGACCCAATCATTCCGCTCACCTATCCGATTCGTCGCCATGATCACCTTGACGTTCCTTGTCGCCTCGAACCTGGTTAAGCAACTCCAACATCGTCCGTTGCACTTCTGAGTTTCCACCACCCGGCCCGCTCTCCCCTCGAGAACTTCCAATCGAGTCGATCTCGTCCATGAAAATAATACTCGACGCGTGTTCCCGAGCCATCACAAACAGCTCCCGCACCATCCGACTCCCCTCTCCAATATACTTTTGCACCAACTCCGATTCAGACACCCGAATGAACTTGCAGCCCGTGTGATGTGCCACTGCACGCGTCAGCAATGTTTTCCCTGTACCAGGCGGTCCGTACAGCAGTACACCCTTGGGCTGTGCGATACCGAGCGCTTCGAACAAGTCAGCATGCTTCACAGGCAGCTCGATGACCTCCTTGATCTCCTTGATCTGCTTGTCCAGCCCGCCCACCATCTCATACGTACTGTCCGGCACCTTTTCTACCATCATGAGCGATACCAGCGGGTCCACCTTGTTTGGCAGTATCTTGTGAATCGTATAAGTGTCTGACCGGAGCGAGGGCGTGAGCACAGCGAGGTCAATCTCAGAGTCGAAGTCGACGACTGAAACGAGGGCATAAGCAACGATACCAGTCGACACGCACTATACTTTCCCTCGGGCTGGACCTTCACCAGCGCCTTTTTCTTGCCCATCACCTTGACGACTCTGAAGACTCGATTTTGGCTTGGTAGTAAGACTGGATGCCAACGGGTGGCCTCTGGGGACGTGTAGGAGTTGGCATCGTCGTGGTAGAGACTATCTTGATACGCGTAACCATGAATTTCCACGGCCCCTTATCCCACCTGATCGTGAATTCACAGGTACAGCGGACTCATTGGTGAATGCATGCAACTTCCCTGCCACAATTATCGTCATTTCTTGCGGTTTCTCCTTGCTTGGCTAGGTGACAGGTTCACAAATGCCGAGCGTCATGAACGAGATTTACGAACAGCTTTGTCAGGCTCTTGGCATAGTGGTTGACACGCAATTCCGAGGGTTGTTATCGTCACACCACAACGACGGGAATTGAAAGGTGCGCCCACTCCACTGTTGAACCAGAACTTTCATCAAGGAGGCACGTGTATGCCGGAAGACGAAGCGTTCCTGCCAGGTCTACCGGGCCACACACGAGACGGTCTATTCGCGGCAACGACTGTAAGCAGCACACTGCAGCCTCTGCAATTAGTCTCGTTATGTGACACTGCGAAACCCAAGTAAATTAGATCATACAGTCGTGCTGGTTGGCGGCCTGAGCATCATATGACAAAACCTTCACGATATCCTTTCCTTCTCACTGTGTTGACGATGTATTTGTTGTGTGGTGACGATCCCTCTCGTGCACCTATCCGGGCAAGGCCCACACCCATCGCAACAATGAGGCCTGTATGCGACGCAGTTGGGGTTGAGGAAGGAAATCGTCATGCAGTCGCCCGATCGGAGTAGGAGAACATGTTGACAGCATCGATGATGGTGAAGGCAAAAGTTCTCCTGCCCCAAGATAACTCGAGTGTCCGTTGATTGCACGTGCGTCAGCAACAACGGTCGCCTGCGGGAACGAGACTTGGTGCCTCCAATCAAGTGGCCGCGGTGTGCAAATTCACAGATGAGACAGTAGTACACGGCCCATTTTGGAAGGCAAGATCGGGGAGTCGAAGGTGACTGGAGTTCAGGGATGGTAAGGGAAGTTCATTGAGCCAGCGATGGAGTCTACCGCCGAGATGAAACCGGACTCCAACAAGGATTATCACAGTGCGGTGACGAGTGGATGTGGAATATGCCACAGAACAAGCTGGTCGTAAATCGTGAGGTCCGGGGGAAGGCAATTGTTGTAGTCCCCCCCAGGTCTAGTCAGGCAAGGATAGTAATATCGCCCGAACCGGTCAGAATATGCTCCAGAAGACAACTGCTATTCGCTCACCCCCCCAGTATCTCGTCTGGGTAGAGGCATTGAAGATACCTAGCAGCGAATGTCTTCTGACAGAGTGGTTCAACCCAAAAGTTTCTTGCTTACCCTGTCGAGATCTGGTTGACAAGAGTGTAGCCAGCCTCTTCGCAGAAACTTGGGATACTCATTCTGTCATAATTTCTGTAACAACGAAAAGGTTGCAGAACACATGAAGCTTCAATGATGGGGTGAATATTCGAGTTCGTAGACTGAGGTGTTCTGGATAATCTGATACGAGAGTTCGCGGTGCTTCTCCCGCTGGAGGGACAGCACGACACATCGGTAATGACACTTCACCTCTCTCAAGATACGGGGATGATCGAGTGAAATGGGGGTTGCCATGGAAGACCGGAGTTCATCGTAGATTAGTGAGTTTCTTGAAGGCCGCTGCTTTGCTGTGCTTTGTCATAAATATGACTAGTGGCATTGGAGGAAGGGATCGCCACAGATACTATGTGCGTGCGGGGAGTCCTCCAATCTCGCAAACATCCCATTCCATTACAGTCGAGACATAGTATATCTCAGTGTCGTGGGCAGAACTGTTTCAAGCTGGAGTGTGCCAGCAGAATGACAGAACGCATGAGAGTTTCGGGAATGTTTATGTAACCGTTTACAGTAATACCCAATCGGTCCTCGGATGGGACCGATTTTGGTTCCCACGGTGCGCTGTGTGTGGGAACTATGACGAATCTGCCCCTTCCCTTGATCTTCTTCTGGGCGATGGATTCGTGCGCAACAAGTCAGTGATCCTCACAAGACCGTCCTCGGAAGTCTGACAACCCCTCTCCCAGTCACCAGCCATGAAACCCGATCGTGCTGTGGAACAGGTTGGTGAATCTCACAAGACCATCAATGAACGTCTGGAAATGTTCTGGAAGGAGGCCTGGGGCAAACAGAATGCCTTCAAAGTGACGCGAGATGATCTAGACGGCCCGCCTGACTACTATCTGAACTTTGAGAAACACTTCAATGCAGTGAATAGTTTTTGCCCTACTCTGCCAGAGGATGGCAGGCTCTGCATTCTCCAAGAATATGTGACGACATTCACCGCGTTCGAAACCAACCTGTACAATGTTTATAGAAAGGGCGCTTGTATAATTGGGCAGCCCGGAACGGGTAAAGTTGTATCTTTCTAAACCTGGCATTCATACTCATTTGTCATAGGGAAGTCATGCTTTATCGCATACGCAGTCGTCGAGCGACTGCGCAAAAAACTACCTGTCGCTGTTGAAATCACACACTGGGAGAGGGCACTCGAGCGATATTTGCTCTTCACTGCAGATGGCGTCTCTATTCACCACAGCTCGGATAGGTCCCCTTTGGAACGATGCCAAGGCATATGGGCCTTTTCAGATTCGAATGCCCATGTCCTTATTCCCACGACTGCCTTTACGGACCCGCGCGAGGTTCGCACGTTTCAAGTTACCTCTCCTCAGGAAGCCCGCTACAAGCAGTGGACTAAACATGCTGAAGTCAATCTTTATTTCATGGACCTTCCGTCCGAGAAGGACATAGGAAATCTCAGGTGTTCAATTACTTTCATTATCCATCCATCCGAGTAACGAATATTTTAGCCTCGTCAGAAGCAGGAACGTCGAACGCATGAAGACCCTTACAGAAAAATGGGGTCCTGTCCCACATAATTTGATCAGAATTCATGATGATCCTGGGATGGAGAGCTATTACGAGCTCTTTGTCCGCGATCAGGTCAACAAAGACCCCAACGACATCCGAGACATTTTGGCAGCTTTGAGCAGTTTCGATCGACCAAGCACAAGTGAAGGATCATCTACAGTCTTTTTCGTTCGTCCCCTCCGTGCCGAAGAAAGCGTTAATCACCGGGATCACGACGTGTTCGTCCCAACCCCGTGGCTTCGAGACCAGGTGGTCAATGGACTAATCCGTCGCCAGGAGGGTAAGAGATTTAAACTCTTCAATGCTCTGGTTGTTGTCGATGAGGGTCGTGTATTGGCTGGTGGAGTTTTCGAGACGATCGTAAAAAAATTCCTCCCAAAAGGGAAACCATTGTCTGTTCGCTGGTACACTGACTCGAAGCCGGGTCCTGCCACTTCTCTCTCCTTTGGCGCTCTCAAGTCGTGGCCAGCTAATCAAGACCTCGGAACGGCACCCATTCCTTTTTATTGGCGTCCCAGACAGTCCAACTATACTGGGATCGATTGTGCCATCGTTACTGAAGACTGTATTTATGCCATCCAGGTAACGACCGCGGTGACACACACATTTAAGAAGGCCGGTCTTAGTGACTTTCTGAGTGACCTTGGATCAGAGAGAAATAAAGTGCAGATAAAATTCCTCGCGATTGGTTACCTGACGACGCAAACGAAGCGTGTTACGAAGCATTTGATTCGCGAATTGGGGAAGGTTGAGGAACAAAGGGTTCGTGAAGTTGGCGGAGTGACTTTGAATGTTGATGTAGTCTCAGACAAATGCATGGTGAGTTATGGACGCCCTATAATATTGAGAGTTGCATTCTCATGTGCATTCATTATTGAACTGTAGGGTTCACGCGAGGAGCACGAAGAAACCCATGCCAATGAGGAAGCGATAGATACATCCTAAAACACAACATTTGCCACTAGTTGTGAGAACTAGTTGGAGCAGTTTCGCGCTTTGGACTGGTAGAACTCTGTTGTACTGTATAGGAGGGTTAGTTTTGAATTTGCGGGTGAGACACTTCAATGTGATTCAAGGGACGCTTTCATCTCTACAAATACTGATTTCTATATGCCAACGAACGCCGGGTATGACGTCAATCTCCCATTTAGGCACATTCAACGTTGAACAGTCGCATCGCAGGAATGAAATGCCTGTGGCGCCTCTTTAGGTGTCGCCGATACGCATCCTAGCCATACATCTTCGTCGTACAAAGCGAACCGCGCTTGCAATGTGGACGCAGAAACGATCAACGATGCGGATGGCTCAAACACCACGTTGGAGTACTACAGTCGAGACTGCGGAATGGAACGTTTCGACAGCGACGAAGACCGAAGGGGAGAAACAGCACCGTCAGCATTGCCGGAGAAATCCCGGTCGAGGAGCGCGCAGCTATCCACGGATGGAAAAGGAGCAGACGGGTTCACCCCGAAAAGGTTGTCTATGGTCTTATATAATCTCTATCTCCCCAAGTTCGGTGACTGTCCTACGATGGATGCGCAATTCGTTCTCCAATTCAATTGGACAAGTTGGGTGATTGGGAAAGTAAGGCCAGGGGGCCGAAAGCGTTCAGGGACGGTAAAGGAAGTTCACCGAGCCGGTGATAGAGCCGTGCGATCGAGATGAAATCGGACTCCGGCAAGGACGATTGCTGTGTGGTGTCGACAGAACAGGCTGGCCGTAAAACTGTAGACTCGGTGTTGTGGTCCCCCGGTTGTTTTTGTGGCCCCAGACAGTCGATTAGCTGTCACCTGGAGTGACAATCTGGAAGTCGGTGATACAGGCAATCCTGCTCGGTCGTGTAGATGCGAAGAGTCAAGTTCGGGTGTGGTAGTCGCGAACAAGCGCCCGTCGCAGACTCGTTACAGAGTTTGTACCACTGGCATGGTGGTAATAGGTAATATATGGTGTGATAATGTATTATCTCGTTATACATATCATTTAGCATGGAAGCATCTCTAACGCTCAGCAGCAAGATCCCACGCAGTTTCGCAAACAGAAGCTACAGTGGAACCTCCCGAGGTCGAGGTCTAACAAAGGTTCGTAGTCGCATAGAACGGAGTGGGGGCGAGGTACGAACAACAAAAAAAACGCAGCCAACGATGCCAAGTTTTGATGCGAGAACAAGACGTAAAAAAGAAAAACCCATCTAGCTTCAAAAGTCATACCCCTCCACCTTGAACGTCTTTCCGTACTGCAAATACCCATCCATGATCTTGAGTATCCCGTCCGGAAGACCCATGCTGAGCAGCGTGAACGCAATCTTTGCATGCCCGTGGATCTGACCCAGCTTGAAAAACGACCGCGCGATCAACGTCGGGTACTAGGACGCGTCAATCGTGACCCCGTCGCATACAACGCGTTCACTCACCGTCATCTCGGTGTAATCCGCGTATTGATACGCGGCGACACGGATCGCCGTCTGAATCGTCCGGGTAATGTCCCCCTCCTCGGCATACATCTCGAGCAGTTTTGCCCATGGCTTTTGCGAATAGCGGGCGGTCTCGAGACACCGCTGGTACGCTTCCTTGGCTTCTTCCTTGTGATGCAACCGAAGCCCCAAATCGCCCAAGATTTCCCA